>CM036657.1:4708467-4855048 GCA_020746105.1 Trogon surrucura
AAAAAAGTAGCCTATAGGGCATGGAAGAGAGGACAGGCAACCTGGGAGGATTACAGAGAAGTTGAACGAGTAGCCAGGGATCAGGTTAGGAAAGATAAAGTCCTGTTGGAAGTGAATCTGGCTACAGATGTCAGGGACAATAAGAAAGGCTTCTATAGATCTGTCAGCGACAAAAGGAAGATGAGGGAAAATGTAGGACCACTCCGGAAGGAAACAGGGGAGCTGGTCATGCAGGATATTGAAAAGGCTGAGAGGTGCTCAATAACTTTTTTGATTCGGTCTTCACTGGCAAGGGCTCCAGCCACACTGCCCCAGTTGCAGAGAGGACAGGCAGAGGTTGGGGTACTGAAGAACCCCCCACTGTGAGTGAAGAACAGTTTCGGGACCATCTAAAGAACCCGAAGGTGCATGAGTCCATGGGACCTGACGAGACAAACTTGGTGGCCTTCTACGATGGTGTTACAGCGTCAGTGGATAAGGGAAGTGCAACTGATGTCATCTACCTGCATTTGTGCAGAGCATTTGACAGTCCTGCACGACATCCTGGTCTCTAAACTGGAAAGACATGGGTTTGATAGATGAACTACTCAATGGATAAGGAATTGGTTGTATGGTCACACTCAAAGAGTTGCGATTAATGGCTCAGTGTCCAAGTGGAGACCAGTGACAAGTGGTGTCCCACAGGGATTGGTACCGGGACCAGTGCTATTTAACACCCTTGTTGGCGACATGGACAGTGGCATCGAGTGCACCCTCAGCAAGTCTGCCGACGACACCAAGCTGTGTGGAGCGGTTGACACGCTGGAGGGAAGAGATGCCATCCAGAGGGACCTTGACAGGCTTGAGAGGTGGGCCCATGCCGACCTCATGAAGTTCCACAAGGCCAAGTGTAAGGTCCTGCACCTGGGTCGAGGCAATCCCAAGCACAAATACAGGCTGGGCTGAGAGCAGATTGGGAGCAGCCCTGAGGAGAAGGACTTGGGTGTGTTAGTTGATGAGAGGCTCAAAACGAGCTGTCAGTGTGCACTTGCAACCCAAAAAAAGCCAACCGTGTCCTGGGCTGCATCAAAAGGAGTGTGACCAGCAGATCAAGGGAGGTGATTCTCTCCCTCTACTCTGCTCTGGTGAGGCCCCACCTGGAGTACTGCATCCAGTTCTGGAGCCCACAGTACAAGCAGGACACGGATCTGCTGCAGCGGGTCCAGAGGAGGGCCACAAAGATGATCCAGGGGCTGGAGCACTTCTGCTATGAGGACAGGCTGAGGGAGCTGGAGTTATTCAGCTTGGAGAAGAGAAGGCTCCGGGGTGACCTAACAGCGGCCTTCCAGTACATGAAGGGGGCCTACAGGAAAGCTGGAGAAGGGCTTTTTACAAGGGCCTGTAGTGATAGGACAAGGGGCAATGGCCTGAAACTGCAAGAGGGTGGCTTTAGATTAAAGGAAGGAATTCTTCACCATGAGAGTGGTGAAGCACTGGCACAGGTTGCCCAAGGAGGCTGTGGATGCCCCCTCCCTGGAACTGTTCAAGGTCAGGCTGGATGGGGCTTTGAGCAAGCTGGTCTAGTGGGAGAGAGGGGTCCCTGCCCACAGCAGGGGGTTGGAACTAGATGATCTTCAAGGTCCCTTCCAACCTAAACAATTCTATGATTCTAACTCATCTCTCACTTTGTTCAGAGTTCATGGATGCTGTACCAGCAGACTGTTTTTTCACTACAGCAATACCAAAGCCTGACCACTTACAAAAGATTGGAAGTGGACCTTGCAATACTTTGGTTGTTAAGTATACAGTGATATCATTGTCCATTATTAATTGGAAGTGACACATGTAGCAGTGAGGTTAACACACCTTTCATGTGTTGAAGACATTTGAATTCCAGTATATACTGTTAATGTTTCCCATTTCTCCAAGAACATATTCTCCAAGAATGTATGGACTGACAAAACACTCCTGACCCAGTGTGAAACAAAAATATTTTCTATGAGAGAAACTTAAAGCTATGAGGAAGTGAATAATTTTGAAGTCATGGCACATACATTAAATTCTTTTTTAGATGGCTTGAAGTTGAAGACAACTGGGGTATGAACCTAAGATGGACCTTGCAGATACAGATGATGTGGTGCTTCTTACATTTGTCAAGTTGTCTAAATTAAGAATGAGTCAATACCTATGCATGGATTTTTAAACAACCAGACAGAAAGGGTAGCAGTTTCTGAATGATATAGAAGGGAAGCTACCCAGACACTCTAAAACTATCATTCTTGGACCCAAACCAGTGCAATAAAAGATATTATTCTTCACTGGAGGCTGTGAAAAAGCCTGTACTCTACAAAGTCACAAATATCCACTTATGAAGGCTGATGATTAGAGGAAGGGACACAATATTTATAGTATCCAGCAGAGACTCCAGGAAAACTCTGAATGTCAGCTGTATCCACTTAAGGAAAGCCATGTGGCTCTCTCTGGAGATTGGGAGGAACAGAAAGATACATGGTATTTGCTTATAAGTTCTACACACTTGCAATAGGCTAGACCAAACACCTCTGATAAGAGCAGATGCAATTTGAAGGCAAAACTCCTGTAGAACACTGTTGGCAGGCTTTTAATTGAAGATTTTTTCTTCAAGAAAATCTTGAGTTACTAATGTTATAAACACTAAATGACAGAGAAATAAGCATGGAAAGTGCTGTAGTAATTACACTAACATTTACTGAAAGTCTGAGGAAGAAAGGGCTCCCATGTCTTCATTTCTGTTTCCAGATAAAGGGATAAACAAGAGCTAATGACAAACCCTCTGGAAGACAATGTTCAATGGGAGATAAACCTCAGAAAATCATATCAGTGCCAGATCCTGGTCTACCAGGAAGCTAGGCTTGCAATAAAAGATAAAACAAATATAGATGTGGCTTTGATACCCTTAAACCCCCAGTATCATTTAGAACAACAGTGTCAAGACCTCGTTTTTGTCAAAGATTTTTTTGACCTGCACTGGCAACTGATAGTGTTAAAGGAAGATCTATTTATTCAATTGATTTATGAATGCAGACTAGAGTTTTTGTATTCACTGCCAGTTCAGAGGAGTCAGGTTCAGTAGCCTGCAGCATTTTTACAGAGGCTCTGGAATATTTCAACATGACTGGGCTGGAGCAGAGAAATGAAACAAAACTGGGACAGCATAGAAATATGTATTTTTCAGAAACAAACACTGTGTGTTGATTCTGAGTGATCAACGTTGGGAGTCTTCACTGATGCAGAGAACTATATATTCCAATGCAGACAGTACTTCAGTGAAATCTAATGGCAGTCCAATCACCTTTCTGAGAAGGTATTAGTTTCCTTAACTTGTTATGCCTGCATTTTAAAGGAAATTTATCTTAGCATGTGTAAGATTTTTTCCTATAATTAACAAAAACTACATACAAGTCCCTGGATAAGGCATGGTCCTCCCAGATGGCATATGACAGGAACATCATCTTCAGAGGTCATTGCTCTCCAGAGTTATCACAGAGGTTAACTATCACTTTGAGAGAACTGTTTCTCTTTCCCAACATGAAAAAGGATTTTCATTCCTTTAGATTAGTTTGTAAAACTTAGCAAAATACAAGTAAATTCAAAGTTAAAGCTATTAAATATAGCTATACTGAACTCTATACTACACCTCTAGCAAGACTCCAACAGCATGAGTAAGAATCTAGCAAGCTCTCAATCCTTAATTAGGACATAATGCCCCAGTACCATATAATCTTAAATATTCTTGTAACCTACATAAGTAGTATAAAATTTTGGCACTAAAAAAAAATAGATAAGCACACTGAAGTATGACAGTAATAAGATGTTAAAATATTATTTTCAGCATAAAGTGACAAGTAACTTACCTAACAACTCTTGTTCTCATTGTGGTATTAGCTGGCCACTTGTTTTGAACAGACTTCTGCAAGCATCCATAAATATATCTCAACGTTCTGTAAAAATAATAGCTAATTAATAATTTCATAAAAAAACTTCAATGAATAAAAAAAGCTGGTCAGAAAGGATATAGTCCAGTCTCCTGCTTAATGCAGAACTATTATCAATGCTAGATTTATTCAGATATAAGATTTAAATTAATTCAAAATATGCTATGACAGTCTATGTACAAATGGCAAAAAAGTCCTCAACTAATACACTATCATACCTGTACAGATGAAATCCTGATTATTCACATATGCCATAAATGTTTTATTTTTTTCTTATTTCTGAGATAGTGTTTCCTTTTAAAAATGAAAAAAATGATGGTTTGGTGCTTTTTCTTCTTGTTTTTTTGTCACTTTTAAACTGAATGAATAACAGTTTGTGTATCCATAAATATAGGTTAGGTGTTTAAAAGTAGTTAAGCAATAGTGCTCTCCTATCAAAACACGGGAGCACTGTGGTATATTTCAAAAAATGTTAAGAGATGCAGATGCACCATATACAGAAAAGAAATTTCTGTGCTATTCTGCCATTCTGTGTGGCCTGGATGACCAAGTAGTGAGGTGGGTGGCTAATTGGTTGAAGGGAAGAAGTCAGAGAGTTGTGGTCAATGGGGCAGAGTCTAGTTGGAGGCCTGTGTCTAGTGGGGTCCCTCAGGGGTCAGTGCTGGGGCCGGTGCTGTTCAATATATTCATCAGTGACCTGGATGAGGGATTAGAGAGTGTTGTCAAGCAAGTTTGCTGATGACACAGAACTGGGAGGAGTGGCTGACACCCCAGCAGGCTGTGCTGCCATTCAGAGAGACCTGGACAGGCTGGAGGGCGGGGTGGGGAGAAATCTGATAAAGTTCAACAAGGGCAAGTGTAGAGTCTTGCACTTGGGAAAGAATAACCCCATGTGCCAGTACAGGTTGGGGACTGCCCTGCTGGAGAGCAGCGCAGGGGAAAGGGACCTGGGGGTGCTGGTGGGCAGCAGGATGCCCATGAGCCAGCAATGTGCCCTCATGGGCAAGAAGGCCAATGGCATCCTGGGGTGTGTTAGAAGGGGAGTAGCAAGTAGGTCGAGAGACGTCCTCCTGCCCCTCTGCTCTGCTCTGGTGAGGCCACATCTGGAATATTGTGTCCAGTCCTGGGCCCCTCAGCTCAAGAAGGACAGGGAACTGCTGGAGAGAGTCCAGCGCAGCCACAGGGATGATGGAGGGAGTGGAACATCTCCCTGATGAGGAAAGGCTGAAGGAGCTGGGTCTCTTTAGCTGGGAGAAGAGGAGGCTGAGGGGTGACCTCATTCATGTTTATAACTATGTCAAGGGGGAGTGTCAGGAGGACGGAGCCAGGCTCTTTTCAGTGATGTCCAATGACAGGACAAGGGGCAATGGGTGGAAGCTGGAACACAGGAGGTTCCAGAAAAACATTAGGAAAAACTTTTTCACAGTGAGGATGACAGAGCCCTGGCACAGGCTGCCCAGGGAGACTGTGGAGTCTCCTTCTTTGGAGACATTCAAAACCCGCCTGGACGCGTTCCTGTGCGATCTACTGTAGGTGATCCTGCTCTGGCAGGAGGGCTGGACTAGATGATCTTTTGAGGTCCCTTCCAACTCCTGACATTCTGTGATTCTGTGTGACCACAGCCTGCAGCTAAGCCCCCACCCAGTCACTTGCTCACTTCCCCTCAGCAGAATAGGAGAGAGAATCAGAAGGGTAAAAGTGAGAAAAACTCATGGGCCGATAGAAAGGCAGTTCAACAGGTAAACCAAAAGTTGCACATGCAAGCAAAGCAAAGTGAGGGATTTATTCACTACTTCCCATTAGCAGGCAGGTGTTCAGCCATCTCCAGAAAGCAGGGCTTCATCATGTATAGCAGTTATTTGGGAAGACAAATGCCATAACTCCAAATGTCCCCTCCTTCATCTTTCTTTCCCTGCAGTTTTATTGCTGATAATGTTGTCATATTATATGGAATATCCCTTTGGTGAGTTGGGGTCAGTTGTCCCAGCTGTATCCCCTCCTAACCTCTTGTGTACCTACTTGCTGAGGGAGGGCGGGGAGAATGAGGAGAGGAAAAAACAACCTCACAATGCTGTGCAAGCCCTGTTCAGCCAAAACATCAGTGTGTTATCAATGCTGTTTTAGTCACAAAATCAAAATGCAGCACCATACGGGTTGCTATGAAGAAAATTAACTCCATTCCAGCCAAAGCCAGTACATATCTCCACCCCTTATTCCTTACCACGTGCATCATGCTTGGGTCCTACACTATCCAGTATGTCTTCATTAACCACTACCATCCTCTTCCCATCCTTTAGTATACATACGGATATCATTCCCCTAGTCTATGAGCCCCCCCATGAAATATTCAGTGTGTTCATTTAGTCTGTGACTTGTTCTCCACCTGTTAAGATGGTCACACAAGACAGGAGAGGTGGTGTGTTATGTGGAGTTATTGGGCACCAATGCCAGTTTGGGTTGGGTCACTGCTGTACTTGCCCAGCTTCTTGCAAAGTTCATCCACCATTAGTTCAGGTGGTTCCTGTTATAGTACTTCCTATAGCATACAACTCAAATTCTGGGTTACAGCAGTTTAAACATATATCCATTGCAGTCTCCACCCCTGGTCCTTTTGGACCAGGCTATAGAGTAACATTGCAATGAACTCCATCCCTTGCCCCTGCTCCAGCATGGATCCTCCATGGGCTGCAGTTCCTATGGGGACATACCTGCTCTGATTTGGACTTATCTATAGGCCAGTTACTTCAACTCCAGCTCATACTGGATTCCTTCATGTCTAGTACAGCAGCACTCAACCATGGCATGACTTCATGCAGGCCATGATAGTCCACTGTTAGTCTCCATCCTCTGTCAGACTTTTGCAGCACATATGGTACACAAGGGGTAGAGAGTTCCCTGATGAAGAGGGTCCCTTCGGAGAGCCGGCCAAATAATGACCATCCCACCGATACGGCTACAAGTCATTCTCCCTTTATTGCTCCGGACAGCCCAATATATACAGTTAAGCAGTGTCCCCGCGCCTGCCCCTTAACAGAGTTGGTCAGTTACAGGTTTACACGCGCCAGCGTTTTATTGGGTAGTGCCATTCCACTATGCAGGCCGCTCTCGCCCCCCCTCTCTCCCCGGGGTCAACACATCCAGCCAAGCATCTGCAAGGCTCTTCACAAAACAGATAAAACCTCCTCCTCTCCGTGCCCCAAGGCAGCTCCAAGGACAGAGCCTTTGTTTAGGCCTAAGCTGGGTTGTCCAAAACCTTTAAAGGGATACTGCGCCCCTGCTCCACAAGAAATTCCTCTACACCTTGACTCTCTAACTGATGAATCAGCTCATGGCGGGGAACCAGGGAGTCTTGATTGATGTGATATTGCCACCGGTTCAATGCCATGTTAGCAGTCAGCACCTGCTGCTCTTCAACACAGCAACTCCACAACAGAAGAGTTCTTCAAGAGGCCGGGCAAAGTAGATAGCTGTTTAATCTTCTCTGCATCCACAGCAGCTACACTAAAGGCCAACCAGTACCATTTTTAGTCCTTGAAGCACCCTCTCCTGAAATGTCTATGTCAAAGATACATGGAGCCTCTGGGCTGGTTGCATTAGGATGCTTCTGCCACTTATCTCCTGTAAGGCTCACCTCAGCCTTGAACACAGACAACTGTTGGGATCCCCTTGTCACTCCATAAATCCAGATAGATTCCATCCCATTAGACCTTAATGGCATTAGGTTACACTGTGCACCTATGTACACCAAAGCCTTATACTCCCATGAGTCTGCCAGGCCATCAAATCTACACAATCCAATAAACCTGGTTATTCCTTTTCTTTGCCTGGCCATAGGAAGGACTCCTCTCTTCTTGGTTGGAGCATTCATTACCCAACTCCTGTAATTGCAAACCAAGTCATTTCACTGGGATCAGAATGAGGATCAGCCATTCTACTATGTCTGGGAAATTGCTCAACAGCAATCGGAGCAGTAATCTCCAGGTGGAGCCTTTCTGGCTGCTATTTTTGCTTGCAATTCATATATGTAGTCTTTTAGGTTTGAGGTAAGAGCAATGCCCCACTTCCTCATGTTTTCCCTGTGGTTGCAGAACTAGAACCACAGGGTGGTACATAGCATGTGCCCACAGTTCCCTTTCCCTTGAGCAAAGAAAGGTTGATTTCATACAGCGCTCTTGATAGCTGAGATACTAGACTGTAAAGATAAAGAGATATTCCCTTCAAGTTGCTGGAACTGTTGAGACAGTTTCTCCACTGCCCTGTAGGGTCAGGGAGGAAGAGAGGTTCTCTTCAGAGCACCAGAGTTGGCAGGCCAGTTTTTCTACAGTTGGTGCCTCGATGTCCAGTCCATTAGATGAGCCACAAAGATGGTGAAGGGAGTGGAGCATCTCCCTTATGAGGAAAGGCTGAAGGAGCTGGATCTCTTTAGCTGGGAGAACAGGAGGCTGAGGGGTGACCTCATTAATGTTTATAAATATGTCAAGGGGGAATGTCAGGAGGATGGAGCCAGGCTCTTTTCAGCGGCGTCCAGTGACAGGACAAGGGGCAATGGGTGGAAGCTGGAACACAGGAGGTTCCAGAAAAATATGAGGGAAAACTTTTTTACTGTGAGGGTGACCGAGCACTGGAACAGGCTGCCCAGGGAGGTTGTGGAATCTCCTTCTCTTGAGACATTCAAAACCCGCCTGGACGCGTTCCTGTGCGCTCTACTGTAGGTGATCCTGCTCCGGCAGGGGGGTTGGACTAGATGATCTTTAAGGTCCCTTCCAACCTCTAACATTCTGTGATTCTGTGATTCTGTGATTATCACCAGGGTGCTGGAATACAACGTCAGTGTGTTCCATACAAACTTCTACTACATGGACTGCAAATGCTGGACTTCATCTGGATCTTTGGAAGCTCAGTTATTTTCCAGGTTGCTGTAGGTCACCTCCACCACCACTAATTTCCTCAGATACTGAGTCCTCAGTCAGGGTCCACTTGTCTCAGTAGACTTTCCTTGAGGGATATCTTGACTTCATGCTTAACAGGAGCCACTTCCAAAGGCTATGGACTGTTGCTCGTCTTTTAGTCCCTTTGTTGATTCCATGGTCCTTTGCTAGAGATCCCAGCTACTGGTCTACCCTACCTTCTAATTCCTGACTGTTGGCCCTAATATCCCAGCACTGGAGCAATCAGGTGATATTTGCTCATCTGGCTGGTGGTCAGAATCTTTCCACATATCTTTCTGCTTGCTCAGAGACAGGGACTGGGTGATTTTTGACTTATGATTTCAGTCTCTTCACAGAATCACAGAATGTTAGAGGTTGGAAGGGACCTCAAAGATCATCTAGTCCAAACCCCTGCCACAGCAGAGCGCACAGGAACGTGTCCAGGCGGGTTTTGAATGTCTCCAGAGAAGGAGACTCCACAACCTCCCTGGGCAGCCTGTGCCAGGGCTCTGTCACCCTCACTGTGAAAAAGTTTTTTCTCATATTTTTATGGAACCTCCTATGTTCCAGCTTCCACCCACTGCCCCTTGTCCTGTCACTGGACGCCGCTGAAAAGAGCCTGGCTCCGTCCTCCTGACACTCCCCCTTGACATATTTATAAACATGAATGAGGTCACCCCTCAGCCTCCTCTTCTCCTGTTCTTGTGACTGCTCTGCTGCAGAACAGGCTGCCTCTTCTGATTCTTCCTCCTGTTCTCCCCTCAGGAGGAGTTTCTTCCTCCCTTACTAAATGAGTGGACCTCTACTTCCATTGTTTCTTTTTGCCTATAAGAATGACTGTTATAGTTGAGGGTTGGGTCTCTGGCTTAGCTACAGTGTCTGTCTGTTTGTCCCCAGATCCAGAGATCCTCTTGAGTCCTTCAGGTGTTGAACAGAGGTTCAGTAGGGGCAGAGCATACTCCAGCACAGTGCTAGAAGTTGTGCCTCTGATATAAACAAGGCATCATTTCACAGAATCATAGAATTGTCAAGGTTGGAAGGGACCTTAAAGATCATCTAGTTCCAACCCCCTGCCATGGGCAGGGACATCCCCCACTAGACCACGTTGCCCAGAGACACATCTATCCTGGCTTTAAAAACTCTCTGAGCAACCTGTGCCAGTGTCTCACCACCCTCACGGGGAAGAACTTCTTCCTAATGTCCAATCTGAATCGATCCATCTCTAGCTTCAAGCCCCTCACCAGCTTTCTTGTAGGCCCCAATAAGGTCTCCTCGGAGCCTTCTTTTCTGCAGACTGAACAACCCCAGCTCTCTCTGTCTGTCTTCATAGGAGAGGTGCTCCAGCCCTCTAATCATCCTCGTGGCCCTTCTCTGGACACACTCCACCACGTCCAGATCTTCCTTGTGCTGTGGGCTCCAGAACTGGACGCAGTACTCCATGTGGGGTCTCACAAGAGTGGAGGGGAAGAATCACCTCCCTCGACCTGCTGGCCACACACCTCTTGACACAGTCCAGGACACAATTGGCTTTCTGGGCTGCAAGTGCGCACTGACGGCTCATGTTGAGTTTCTCATCCACCAGTACTCCCAAGTTCTTTTCTTCAGGGCTGCTCTCAAGCCAGTCCCTGCCCAGCCTATATTGGTGCTTGGGGTTGCCCCGACCTAGATGGAGGACCTTGCAATTGGCCTTGTTAAACTTCATGATGTTGGCCTGGGCCCACCTCTCCAGCCTGTCGAGGTCCCTCTGGATGGCATCCCTACCCTCCAGGGTGTCAGCTGCCTCACACAGCTTGGCGTCGTCGGCAAACTTGCTGAGGGTGCACTCAATGCCACTGTCCATGGTGCTGATGAAGATGTTAAACAAGACTGGTCCCAATACTGATCCTTGAGGGACTCCACTTGTCACTGGCTTCCACTTGGACATGAACCCATTGACAGCCACTCTTTGGGTGCGGGCGTCAAGCCAGTTCTTTATCCACCGAATTGTCCATCCATCAATCCCATATTTTATCAGCTTGGAGACCAGGATGTGATGCGGGGCAGTATGAAAGGCTTTGCTCAGGTCCAATTAAATGACGTCAGTTGCTCTTCCCTTGTCTATTGACATTGTGACCTTCTCATAGAAGGCCACCAGGTTTGTCAGGCACGATTTGCCCTTGGTGAAGCCATGTTGACTGTACCAAATCATCTCTTCGTTATTCTTCTGCCTCAGCAGTGCCTCCAGGAGGATCTGCTCCATGATCTTACCAGGCACGGAGGTGAGACTGACTGGCCTATAGTTCCCCAGTTCATCCTTCTTCCCCTTTTTGAAAATGGGGATTATGTTTCCCCTTTTCCAGTCAGTGGGGACTTTGCCGGACTGCCATGACTTCTGGAATTTAATAGAGAGGGGTTTAGCAACCTCATCTGCCAGTTCCCTCAGTACTTGTGGGTGTATCCCATCAGGTCCCATGGACTTGTACACTT
This sequence comes from Trogon surrucura, assembly GCA_020746105.1. Lineage (NCBI taxonomy): Eukaryota > Metazoa > Chordata > Aves > Trogoniformes > Trogonidae > Trogon > Trogon surrucura. Next base: position 4,719,815 of record CM036657.1, read on the forward strand.
TCTTTTTCATCAGATGGTCACGAACCTGATCTTTGGTTACAATGGGCAGTTCTTTCATCTAACCCCTTCCATTGTCTTCTGTGACTTCAGGAGTGTGGCTGGAGCCCTTGCCAGTGAAGACAGAGGATAAGAAGCCCTTGAGAACCTCGGCCTTCTCCAAATCACTTTTAACCAGTTCACCCGTTTCCTTTCTGAGGGGTCCCAGACCTTCCCTGGTCTTTTTCTTACCATTAATATACCTAAAGAAACTTTTGCTGTTTCCCTTGATCTCCCTGGCTAGGTTTAATTCTAAGTGAGCTTTCGCTTTTCTAACCAGGTCTCTTGCTGCTCGGGTAGCTTCCTTATACGCCCCCCACTCTAGTCATCCTATCTTCCACTCCTTGTAAATTTTCTTTTTGTGTGACAGTGTGTCCAGGAGCTCCTTGCTCATCCAAGCAGGTCTCCTAGCATTCTTTCGTGCCTTCCTCTTTGTTGGTATAGTTTGCTCCTGGACACGGAGAAGGTGATCCTTGAATACTGACCAGCTGTCCTGGGCCCCCCTTCCCTCTAGGGCTTTGTCCCACAGCACTTTGGCCAGCAGATCCCTGAAGTGATCCAAGTCTGCGTGCCTGAAGTCCAGGGTCATAAGCTTGGAATACACCCTTCTAGTTGGCCTGAGGATCTTGAATTCTATCGCTTCATGGTCACTGCAGCCAAGGCTATCCCTGAGCCTCACATTGCTCACCAGCCCTTCCCTGTTGGTGAGAACAAGGTCCAGCATAGCATCTTTTCTTGTTGGTTCCTTCAAGTGTTCTTTACTTCAACAGCATTCCATGCCTGTTCAGGTTTCAAGTCCCACATCACTGCAGGGGGGAAATGCTCTAGGTACCTGCCCAAGTTCTCCCACACACCTTTGCCACTCATAGCCCACGTGCCTCAGGGAACATCCCTGTGTGGAATTCAGAATTAGTTGGTTACCCTTTTGAAAAGCTGGAATTAAATTCACAACACATACCAATATAAGTATTCTGGTTACACAAGGATATTCCAGAAAAGAGCCATTGCAACAAGGCAGGAAACATCTGCCTCTGAGGAGAAGAGAAGGTGCCCTTCTTAATTTCCCTCAAAAAATTACTCCCAAAGAAGAGGAAAAGGGTGTAATTGTTAATTGTCTCTGAGAGTTGGTTCCCAGAGTACTGGGACAACAGCAATGCGTGGCAGAAACACCAGATGAGGCTCAAGGCCAGTGCTTTTACGATAGTTCTCCCAGGCAAAACACAACAAAGTGATAAAAAGCACAGCAAACTGCAAAAACCAAAACCAGCCATTAACGAGCTCTAGAGTTTGAGGTAGAGCAAGAGATGGAGCATGCCATGAAGCAGATGATGGAACAAATAAATCAGTATCGAGAACAAACAAGCCAACACTGTGATCAGGAAGAGCAAGTAACAACTTGCCAAGTAATAACTAAACAGCTATAACAACTATAAATGTAGTCTAGCACACTAAGGTGGAATCCATCATTGTCTAGGACCTCTCAAGCTCCACACTGGGCACTAGAAAAGATTGTGGTGGGTTGACCTGGGCCAGCAGCTAAGACCCCAACCTGTCACTTGCTCACTTCCCCTCAGCAGAATAGGGGAGAGAATCAGAAGGGCAAAAGCAAGAAAAACTAATGGGTAGACATAAAGACAGTTTAACAGGGGAAATGAAGCTGTGCATGCAAGTAAAGTAAAATAAGGAATTCATTCATGACTTCCCATTGGCAGGCAGGTGTCCAGCCATCTCCAGGAAAGCAGAGCATCATCACACAAAACAATTACTTGGGAAGACAAATGCCATAACCCTGAACACTGCCCTTCCTCCTCCTTCCCCCAGCTTTTATTGCTGAGCATGATATCATATGGTATGGAACATTCATTTGGCCAGTTGAGGTCAGCTGTACTAGTTGCATGCTTTCGCAACCTCTTGCGCACCTCCAGCCTACTCACATTTTTTATTTTGGGGGTGGGGGAATAACAGGCAGCAGCTGAGTGACAAAAAGGAGGACGAAAAAAGGAAACCTCCACACTGTGCAAATACTGGTCAGCAGTAGCCAAAATACCGGTGTGTGGCCAATGCTGGTTTAGTCACAAATCCAAAACACAGCACCACACCAGCTACTACAAAGAAAATTAACTCCATCCCAGTCAGACCCAGTTGTCCTGGGTTTAGCTAAAAAACCCAGTCCTGTTTAGTGATTTTTACTTTCCAATTTAGTGTCTTCTAAAAGGCTGCACTTTCTGAAGTCAGCAGCATGTTTCTGCAGACAGTGTGTGCTACTGGCAGTGATAACACCTGATGTTTACAGTTACTGCCTGGGACTGGGATGCAGAAAGGCTCTTGCTGATACTTATTCCTATAGTGACCAAGGCCACTGTTGGCTCTTGTGTGCCACGCTGGGGGTGCTGGGTAGTAAGAGAGGGGCACAGGGAAGTAAAAGGTGGCACCTCCAGGGGGTAATAGACAGGACAGGTGACCAACGAGAGTATTCCATCCCATATACGTCATATTTAGTATAAATTGAGTGATCACGAGAGTTTCGGCCCTTTTGTTCGCCCTGTTTTCTTCGTTTCGCCCTTTTTTCTGCAATGGCCGGTGTCCAGAGAGGATTCCATCTGACCTCCTGCTTTTGATCCTGATCCTGAGTTCCCGAATCCAGCTCCCTGTATCCAGCTCCCCGCTGCTGCTGAGCCTGGGGTTTCCCCAGTGGCTCCTGCTCTGCAGCACCAGTGGTGATTTCTATCGGGGGAGGGATTCGGGTCTGATATCGGGCTACTATCTACAGTTGTATGTAATTCTTTACTTTTATCTTTTTACCATTATTCCTATTATTTTCATTAAAGCTGTTCTAGTTTTTTTTCTTCTCACCCGTAAGTCTCTCTGCCTCATTCCCTTTTCTCTTCCTGTTGGGGGGGGGGGGGAAGAGGGGGTTAGAGAGCGTCTGTCCGCGTTAGTGGTCGGCCCAGCCCTAACCCGAGACACCCAGTACACAATGCAAAATTCAGCATTTTGTTTACATTAAATCTAATGATAAAAAAGTGAAAGAAAACTGTTATCACCACACACTTGTTATCCAATAGTTTCAGTCTATACAAGTTATTTAAGCCTTTTTTAAAAAAAAATGGAAAAGAATAACTTGTGCATTTCCCTGACAGACAGAAGTAATCAAAGCAGTGTCATTCTACTACCACCCATTTCTATTTTTAATGCTGTTGTTAATAATTCCATCCCTTTTTCAGACTAGGAGAAATGGAGAGAATTGGTTAACAACTCAAATATATATCACAGAATCACAGAATGTTCGGGGTTAGAAGGGACCTCTGGAGATCATCTAGTCCAACCCCCCTGCCTGAGCAGGTTCAACTAAAACCTGGTTGCACAGGATGGCGTCCAGGTGGGTTTTCAACGTCTCCAGAGGTGGAGGCTCCACCACCTCTCTGGGCAGCCTGTGCCAGTGATCTATCACCCTCAAAGCAAAGAATTTAACCTCATCATGTTTAGATGGAACTTCCTGTGTTCAAGTTTGTGCCCGTCGCCTCTTGTCCTGTCACTGAGTACCACTGAAAAAAGACTGGTCCCATCCTCCTGACACCCTGTCTTTATGTATTTATAAGCATTAATGATGGAGTCAGGGGTCAGTACTGGGGCCAGTGCTGTTCAATATATTCATCGATGACCTGGACGAGGGATTAGAGAATGTTGTCAGGAAGTTTGCTGATGACACAAAACTGGGAGGAGTGGCTGACACCCCAGCAGGCTGTGCAGCCATTCAGAGAGACCTGGACAGGCTGGAGGGCTGGGCAGGGAGAAATCTGATGAAGTTCAACAAGGGCAAGTGTAGAGTCTTGCACTTGGGAAAGAATAACCCCATGTGCCAGTAGAGGTTGGGGACTGCCCTGCTGGAGAGCAGCGCAGGGGAAAGGGACCTGGGGGTGCTGGTGGGCAGCAGGATGCCCATGAGCCAGCAATGTGCCCTCGTGGCCAAGAAGGCCAAGGGCATCCTGGGGTGTGTTAGAAGGGGAGTAGCAAGTAGGTCAAGAGAGGTCCTCCTGCCTCTCTACTCTGCCCTGGTGAGGTCACATCTGGAATATTGTGTCCAGTCCTGGGCCCCTCAGCTCAAGAAGGACAGGGAACTGCTGGAGAGAGTCCAGCGCAGCCACAGGGATGATGGAGGGAGTGGAACATCTCCCTGATGAGGAAAGGCTGAAGGAGCTGGGTCTCTTTAGCTGGGAGAAGAGGAGGCTGAGGGGTGACCTCATTCATGTTTATAACTATGTCAAGGGGGAGTGTCAGGAGGACGGAGCCAGGCTCTTTTCAGTGATGTCCAATGACAGGACAAGGGGCAATGGGTGAAAGCTGGAACACAGGAGGTTTCAGAAAAACATTAGAAAAAGCTTTTTCCCTGTGAGGGTGACAGAGCCCTGGCACAGGCTGCCCAGGGAGGTTGTGGAGTCTCATTCTTTGGAGACATTCAAAACCCGCCTGGATGTGTTCCTGTGTGACCTATTGTAGGTGATCCTGCTCTGGCAGGGGGGTGGATTGAATGATCTTTCGAGGTCCCATCCAACCTCGAACATTCTGTGATTCCGTGATAAGTTCACCCCTCAGTGTTCTCTTCTCCAGACTAAAAAGCCCCAAGTCCCTCAGCCTTTCCTCTTAAGAGAGATGTTCTAATCCCCCATTCACCTTTGTACCCCTTTGCTGTACCCTCTCAAGCAGTTCCCTGTCCTTCTTGCACCAGGGAGCCCAGAACTGGACACAATATTCCAGATCTGGCCTCACCAGGGCAGGGCAGAGGGGAAGGATAACCTCTCTTGACCTGCTGGCCATACTCTTCTTGATGCATTCCAGGATGCCATTGGCCTTCTTGGCAACAAGGGCGCAGTGCTAGCTCATGGTCATCCTGCTGTCCACCAGTACTCCAAGGTCTTTTTCCCCAGAGCTGCTTTCAAGCAGGTCAGCCCATAACCTGTATTGATATATGGGGTTGTTCCTCCCCAGGTGCAGTACCCTACACTTGCCCTTGTTGAATTTCATGAGATCCCTCTGCTCAACTCTCCAGTCTATCCAGGTCATGCTGGATGGCAGCACAGCCTTCTGGTGTGTCAGCCACCCCTTCCAGTTTTGTGTCATCAGCAAATTTGCTGAAGGTACACTATCCCTTCACCCAGGACGTTGATGAATATATGGAACAGGACAGGACCCAGTACTGATCCCTGGGGAACAACATTTGTTAAGATCCTCCAACTAGATTCTGCCCCACTGATCACAACTATTTGAGCTCTATCTTTCAGCCAATTTTCAATTTACCCCACTGTCCATTTATTTATCCCACACTTCCTAAGATTGCTGTATTGGTTCGGCCTGGCCAGATTTTGGCGGCGAGGGTGGGGGGAGGAGCTGCAGGGTGGCTTCTGCAAGAAGCTGCTAGAAGCTCCCCGAGTTTGATAGAGCCAATGCCAGTCGGCTCCAAAGAGGGACCCGCCGCTGGCCAAGGCTGAGCCTATCAGTAAAGTGATACGGGAGGAACGCCTCTGTGAAAACATATTTAAGAACGGGAAAAAGAACTGTGCCATAACAGCTGGCACAGAGATGGAGGAGTGAGAATCTGTACAGACACCAAGGTCAGTGAAGAAGGAGGGGGGGGAAGGATGAGCTCCAGGCGCCAGAGCAGAGAGTCCCCCGGGTCCATGGTGAAGACCATGGTGAAGTGAGTTGTCCCCCTGCAGCCCATGGGTGGGGTGTAGATGTCCACCGTGAGGATCACCGCGTAGATGTCCACCGTGCAGAGGACTCCATGCCGTGTGGGTGGATGCCTGAAAGGGGACTGTAGCCCGTGGGAAGCCCGCATCAGAGCAAGTCGCTGCCGGAACCTGTAGCCCGTGGAAGAGAGGAATGCCCACGCTGGAGCAGGTTGGCTGGTGGGAATTTTGGGACGCTGCGGGGGACTCATGCTGGAGCAGTTTCCCCTGAAGGACTGCGCCTCAGACTCACGAGGGGTGGGCTGCCTTTCGTGGGATGACTCACACCGGAGAAGAGAGCATGAAGCTTGTCTCCCGTGAGAGGGACCCCACAATGGCCCTGGGGAAGAATGAAGAGTCCTCCCCCGGAGTGAAGAAGCGGTGGAACCAACGTCGGATGAACTGACCGCAACCCCCATTCCCTGTCCCCCTGCGCCGCTCGGGGGGAGGAGGTGGAGAAACCGGGATTGATGTTAAGCCCGGGAAGAAGGGAGGGATGGGGGGAAGGCGTTCTGTTTGTTAAGATCTGTTTGCTCTTTCTCACTTCTCACTACTCCTCTCTGATTAGTTCTTTTAATAAATGTACCTGATTTCCCCAAAAATCGAGTCTGTTTTGGCCGGGACGGTAAATGAGAGTGATCTCCCTTTCCTTATCTCAAACCCTGAGCCCTTGGAAATATTTTCTCCCCCTGTCTAGCAGAGAAGGGGGAGTGAGAGAGCGTCTGTGTGGGTACCTGGCTGCTGGCCAATGTCAAACCACAACACTTGCCTATGAGGATGCTGTGGGATATGGTGTCAAAAGCCTTGCCGAAGTCAAGGCTGACCACATTCACTGCCCTCCCCTCATCTATCCATCCAGTCATGCCACTCTAGAACACTATCAGATTAGTCAGTCATGACTTCCCCTTGGTGAATCCACATTGACTACTTCTGATAACTTCTTCTCCTCTACATGCTTTGAGATGATGCTCAGAACAAGCTGTTCCATCACCTTTCCAGGGATGGAGGTGAGGCTGACTGACCTGTAGTTTTATGGGTCCTCCTTCATGCCCTTTTTGAAGAGAGGAGCAACATTGGCTTTCCTCCAGTCCTCAGGCACCTTGCCTGTTCTCCAGGACCTTTCAAAGATGATGGAGAGAGGCCCAGCAATGACTTAGGCCAGCTACCTCAGCACTTGTGGGTGCTTCCCATCAGGGCCCATGGCCTCTAAGTGAATTCGCGTAGTATGAGGAACAAGCAAGAGGAGTTAGAGATACATGCTCGCCTACAGGGCTACGATATCATTTGTGTCACAGAGACATGGTGGGATGACACCTGTGACTGGAATGGAAGGATATCGGCTGTTCAGGAGGGACAGGCAGGGAAGAAGGGGAGGGGATGTTGCCCTTTATGTCAGTGACAGGTTGGAGGCCACAGAGCTCTGTTTGGGGATGGATGAGGAAATGACCGAGACGTTACGGGTCAGGATTAAAGGGAAGGCACAGGCAGGTGACATTGTAATGGGCATCTGCTACAGGCCACCTGACCAGCATGACCGATGGGATGAGGCTCTCTACAGACAGATAGAAGCGGCCTCACATTCACAAGCCCTGATCCTAATGGGGGACTTCAACCACTCTGATATCTGTTGGAGTGACAATGCAGCAAGGCACAAGCAATCCAGGAGGTTCCTGGAATGCATTGATGACAACTTCCTTCTCCAAGTGGTAGAGGAGCCTAGGAGAAGAGGTGCTTTGCTCGACCTTGTTCTTACCAACAAGGAGGGGCTCGTGGGGAGTGTGCAGCTGAAGGACAGCCTTGGCTGCAGTGACCATGAAATGGTGGAGTTCAGGATCCTTAGGGCAGTGAGAAAGGTGTGCAGTAAGCTCACGACCCTGGATTTCAGGAGAGCTGACTTTGGCTGTCTCAGGGATCTGCTCGGTGGAATTCCATGGGATAAAGTCCTGGAGGGAAGAGGGGCCCAGGAAAGCTGGTTAACATTCAAGGATCACCTCCTTCAAGCCCAAGAGCTATGCATTCCAACAAAGAGGAAGGCTGGTAAAAAAACTAGGTGGCCTGCATGGATGAACAAGGAGCTCCTGGACACTCTCAAATGCAAAAAAGTAGCCTATAGGGCATGGAAGAGAGGACAGGCAACCTGGGAGGATTACAGAGAAGTTGAACGAGTAGCCAGGGATCAGGTTAGGAAAGATAAAGTCCTGTTGGAAGTGAATCTGGCTACAGATGTCAGGGACAATAAGAAAGGCTTCTATAGATCTGTCAGCAACAAAAGGAAGATGAGGGAAAATGTAGGACCACTCCGGAAGGAAACAGGGGAGCTGGTCATGCAGGATATTGAAAAGGCTGAGAGGTGCTCAATAACTTTTTTGATTCGGTCTTCACTGGCAAGGGCTCCAGCCACACTGCCCCAGTTGCAGAGAGGACAGGCAGAGGTTGGGGTACTGAAGAACCCCCCACTGTGAGTGAAGAACAGTTTCGGGACCATCTAAAGAACCCGAAGGTGCATGAGTCCATGGGACCTGACGAGACAAACTTGGTGGCCTTCTACGATGGTGTTACAGCGTCAGTGGATAAGGGAAGTGCAACTGATGTCATCTACCTGCATTTGTGCAGAGCATTTGACAGTCCTGCACGACATCCTGGTCTCTAAACTGGAAAGACATGGGTTTGATAGATGAACTACTCAATGGATAAGGAATTGGTTGTATGGTCACACTCAAAGAGTTGCGATTAATGGCTCAGTGTCCAAGTGGAGACCAGTGACAAGTGGTGTCCCACAGGGATTGGTACCGGGACCAGTGCTATTTAACACCCTTGTTGGCGACATGGACAGTGGCATCGAGTGCACCCTCAGCAAGTCTGCCGACGACACCAAGCTGTGTGGAGCGGTTGACACGCTGGAGGGAAGAGATGCCATCCAGAGGGACCTTGACAGGCTTGAGAGGTGGGCCCATGCCGACCTCATGAAGTTCCACAAGGCCAAGTGTAAGGTCCTGCACCTGGGTCGAGGCAATCCCAAGCACAAATACAGGCTGGGCTGAGAGCAGATTGGGAGCAGCCCTGAGGAGAAGGACTTGGGTGTGTTAGTTGATGAGAGGCTCAAAACGAGCTGTCAGTGTGCACTTGCAACCCAAAAAAAGCCAACCGTGTCCTGGGCTGCATCAAAAGGAGTGTGACCAGCAGATCAAGGGAGGTGATTCTCTCCCTCTACTCTGCTCTGGTGAGGCCCCACCTGGAGTACTGCATCCAGTTCTGGAGCCCACAGTACAAGCAGGACACGGATCTGCTGCAGCGGGTCCAGAGGAGGGCCACAAAGATGATCCAGGGGCTGGAGCACTTCTGCTATGAGGACAGGCTGAGGGAGCTGGAGTTATTCAGCTTGGAGAAGAGAAGGCTCCGGGGTGACCTAACAGCGGCCTTCCAGTACATGAAGGGGGCCTACAGGAAAGCTGGAGAAGGGCTTTTTACAAGGGCCTGTAGTGATAGGACAAGGGGCAATGGCCTGAAACTGCAAGAGGGTGGCTTTAGATTAAAGGAAGGAATTCTTCACCATGAGAGTGGTGAAGCACTGGCACAGGTTGCCCAAGGAGGCTGTGGATGCCCCCTCCCTGGAACTGTTCAAGGCCAGGCTGGATGGGGCTTTGAGCAAGCTGGTCTAGTGGGAGAGAGGGGTCCCTGCCCACAGCAGGGGGTTGGAACTAGATGATCTTCAAGGTCCCTTCCAACCTAAACCATTCTATGATTCTATGACTTATGGATATCTAGCTTACTTAATTGATCTCTAACTTGATCCTCCTACTTAACTGACCTCTTATTTGATCCTCCTATATATATATGTCTGCTAACTAGTACTGCCCTCTACCTCTTTGTAGAGATAATATATTCATTTTTTTTTCTTTCCCCGACACCTTGGATCTAGTAATTTCTCCCTCAAAGAAAATCATGTGTGCTAGTTGAAAGATTTTGTGGTGTACTGGGTTTGCATTGCAAGGTTTTGGTAGCTGGGTGGTTACAGGGGTGGCTTCTGTGAGAAGATGCTAGATGCATGACCAATAGAGCCAATGTCAGCCAGTTCCAAGACAGACCCACCTTTATTCAAGGATGAGCCAATCAGTGGTATCACCTCTGTGATAAGGAGGGGAAAAAACTGCTGTGCTACAGCAGCTGGGAGAGATGAGTGAGAATACGTAAGAGAAACAACTCTGCAGACATTGAGGTCAGTGAATAAGGAGAAGGAGGAGGTGCTGGAGCAGAGATTCCCCTCCAACCTGTGGTGAAGACCGTGGTGAGGCAGATTGTCCCCCTGCAGCCTATGGAGGACCACAGTGGAACAGATATCCACCTGCTGTCCAAGGGGGACCCCACACTGAAGTAGCTAGATGCCTGAAGAATGCTGTGACCCCCTGGTGAGTCCATGCTGGAGCAGACTCCTGGCAGGGCCTGTGACCCTATGGATAGAGGAGCTCACATTGGAGCAGCTTTGCTGGCAGGACTTGTGACGTTGTCAGGGACCTGTGCTGGAGCAGTCTGTTCCTAAAGGACTGAAGCCTGTGGGAAGGACCCACACTGGAGCAGTTCGTGGAGGACTGTGTCCCATGGCAGCAACTTCATGCTGGAGCAGAAGAAGAGTGTGAAGAGGAAGGAGGGGCAGAGAGAATTCTGTGATTTTGTGAACATGTGATGAACTGACCACAACCGCCATTACCCATGCCCCTTCACTGCTTGGGAAGGGAGAAGGTAGAGAAAATCAGAGTGAAGGGAGGAGTGGGGGAAAGGTGTTTTAAGATTTGAGTTTATTTCTCATTATCCTACTCTGATTTTGATAAATTAATTTCCCCAAGTTACATCTGTTTTGCCTGTGATAGTAATTGCTGAGTGATCTCTCCCTGTCCTTATCTCAACCCACAAGCTTGTAATTATATTTTCTCTCCCCTGTCCAACTCAGGAAGAGGAGTGATAAAGCAGCTTGATGGGCACCTGACATCCAACCAAGGTCAACCAACCACACGTGCAAAAAGCACAATTCGTTCAAGTGATATGTTTTTTCTGTCTATATATAACAGCTCTAAAGAAATTTGCCTTAGGACTTATTAGTCTAAGATAAATCAAAAAGAACACCATTTTATGGTGCAATGTAAATCACACAAACAGGAATTTTCAAGTACAAATTTAAACAGAATAATGTAAACTTACGGAGGCAGAATCTCTGCAGCCATGAATATTTTCTCCACCAATTCTGAAAGTATACTGAGTAGATGTGCCAAATTAGTGTTTACATCTTCATTTTTTTCTAATTTTGAGGGATTTAACTAAAACCAAAAAGGAAAAAGACAGTTTCTTCACTTGAATAGAACTATATATGTAATTTGACAATATTACACACTTAATACAATTTCAAAATAAATATTCTTCTGCCATACAAATCTCGGACTTGTACAGAATTTACAAATCTTCTTCAAGGGTTAGTCAGAAAGCTAACATGAAAAAACAATGTTTTTAAGTTCTAATGCACTATGCTTTTAACAGCACAGGCATTTATCACTATTCACAACTATCCATCTTTTTTTAACTACATATATTTTCATATCTTTTAATCTAGTCTTCTGAGGACACTGCCCCTCTTTCCATAATTAAGTTCAAGCGAAACAGAAGTTAGGAGGGTCGTTTCAGAAATAAAGACAGGATCTAACAGAAGCAGTTAATGTAAAGGAGTTTTAAAATGAAACTAAGTTCTGCCATTGACTTATAGTATATCTGGAGCTTAATACAAGTTATTTAGCATAGGCCATTCAGTAATTGCTACAAAAGAACCTACAATTGCTAAAGAATAAATACATAATTTAAAGAAATTTGGAGTTAAAAAACTTATTTAAAAGTGATGCTATGTACATTGTTCAAGCTAACAAATCTCATAATCAGTTCAGTTCTGGTATTGAAATTACTTCTGAAGCTTCCAAAGCAAACATCATTTCAACAAATCAAAATTTTAAACAATATAGTTCAAGGTATCACCTCACAGGACTGCTTGCTCTCCATTATCTTTAATATACTGTCTTTCAGTGCATGGTGAACAAAACGTGTTGCTGTGGCTTTCATATATTGCTCCATAAGTGTACTTGCTAAAGTGGTAGCACGAAATAAAGTAGTAGCTTCATCTGAAAAAAAAAACCAAAGTGAAAAGTTGGGGAAAAGAGACAACAAAAAGCAGAGGAAAAATAATCTGTGTTCACAGTTTGATATATGATGTAATTAAGGGAGGAGACAGAAATGAAGACATGGAAGCTCTTCCCTCCCCAGAGTTTCAGTAAATGTTAGTATAATTAGTACAGTACCTTCCATGCTTATTTCCCTGTCATTTAGTGTTCGTAACAATAGTGACTCAAGCTTTTCATGAAGAAAAATCTTCAATAAAATGCCAGCCAACAGTGTTCTGTCCTGTCCACAAACATGTGATAAAGCATAGACTACATACATCTCTTTCTGGAGTATGAGCTGAAAGAAAACCAGAATAAAGTTCAGAAACTTGTCCTAACATGACAATCACTACAAATACTACTTAGTGATGTTATTGTGTCCTGGGTTTAGCTAAAAACCCAGTCCTGTTTAGTGATTTTTACTTTTCAGTTTAGTGTCTTCTAAAAGGCTCTCAAACAACAGAGAAAGTGAATTTTGACAGAAAAACTGAGGAAATAAACTTAATACCTCTTTAAACTCACTGTACTCCTCTTCCGGCATGATCTTCTCCATAGAATATCGTACTCGAACACGTAAAGATCCTGGCTCAATACCCTTTAGTGGTATATGGGAACTGAGTTGAAACCACTCATCTGTTGCATGTCCTTTCTGTAATCGGCTTAATTGGCAACGCATAAACACTTTAGGAGAAAAGCATTGTTAAGTAGGTTATCTCCAGCAAAACAAGGCTAGTATACAATAAAAAAGGGGTTTTTTTAAGAACGCATCATCTTGTTTCAGCAAAAGAGTATTAATAAAAATGATCAAAATTTGTGCCATCAAATATATTGACATCATGTTAAACCATCTCTTAGATATTTTAAGAATCCTGAAAACTGAAGCTGAAATACAAAGCATGTTGCAAATAATGTATACACACAGATATTAATAAAGGTGTGTTTTTTTTAACACCCAAATACGGGAAAAAACTCCCCTCTTCCCCAGCTACCTAGCAAACCCATGCAGCAAATAGAAAATTAAACCAAGTCAAAGTAATTAAAATTCACTGTTCTCTTTTGAAGCCTTGGTCTCATACCTCCACTAGGTCTGCTCTTGAACCACTTTGTTAATATTCTTAGCATTTATTAGCATTACTATATCTTTCCCAAATGTTGTCAGATGTATTTCTCTAATACTTAGGAATTCCCAGGCTATAACAGTTTAGGCAAACCGTATTGTCCTAGTTTGAGTTAAAATAGAACAGATTCTGTTTAGTGATTTTTACTTTCCAGTTTAGTGTCTTCTAAGAGGCTGCACGTTCTGAAGTCAGCAGCATGTTTTTGCAGACTGTGTGTGCTACTGGCAGTGATAACACCTGATGTTTGCAGTCACTGCCTGGGACTGGGATGCAGAAAGGCTCTTGCTGATACTTATTCCTATAGTGACCAAGGCCACTGCTGGCTCTTGTGTGATAAGGTAACACATTCAAGTCAATCAAGTAGCGGGTAAACCAATTCATTATCATATGCTACATATCACAAGGTGGATGGATGGTGGCCGTGCTGTGGACATGGTTTATCTGGATTTCAGTAAAGCATTTGACACCGTCTCTCACAGCATCCTCATAGGTAAACTGAGGAAGTGTGATCTGGATGACCAAGTAGTGAGGTGGGTCGAGAACTGGTTGAAGGGAAGAAGCCAGAGAGTTGTGGTCAGTGGGGCAGAGTCTGGCTGGATGCCTGTGTCTAGTGGGGTCCCTCAGGGGTCAGTGCTCAGGCTGGTGCTGTTCAATATATTTATCAATGACCTGGACGAGGGATTAGAGAATGTTGTCAGGAAGTTTGCTGATGACACAAAACTGGGAGGAGTGGCTGACACCCCAGCAGGCTGTGCAGCCATTCAGAGAGACCTGGACAGGCTGGAGGGCTGGGCAGGGAGAAATCTGATGAAGTTCAACAAGGGCAAGTGTAGAGTCCTGCACTTGGGAAAGAATAACCCCATGTGCCAGTACAGGTTGGGGACTGCCCTGCTGGAGAGCAGCGCAGGGGAAAGGGACCTGGGGGTGCTGGTGGACAGCAGGATGCCCATGAGCCAGCAATGTGCCCTCGTGGCCAAGAAGGCCAAGGGCATCCCGGAGTGTGTTAGAAGGGGAGTAGCAAGTAGGTCAGAGAGGTCCTCATGCCCCTCTGCTGTGCCCTGGTGAGGCCCCATCTGGAATATTGTGTCCAGTCCTGGGCCCCTCAGCTCAAGAAGGACAGGGAACTGCTGGAGAGAGTCCAGCGCAGCCACAGGGATGATTAAGGGAGTGGAGCATCTCCCTTATGAGGTAAGACTGAAGGAGCTGGGTCTCTTTAGCTGGGAGAACAGGAGGCTGAGGGGTGACCTCATCCATGTTTATAAATATGTCAAGGGGGAGTGTCAGGAGGACGGAGCCAGGCTCTTTTCAGCGACGTCCAGTGACAGGACAAGGGGCAGCGGGTGGAAGCTGGAACATAGGAGGTTCCATAAAAATATGAGAAAAAACTTTTTCCCTGTGAGGGTGACAGAGCACTGGCACAGGCTGCCCAGGGAGGTTGTGGAGTCTCCTTCTCTGGAGACATTCAAAACCCGCCTGGACGCATTCCTGTGCGATCTACTGTAGGTGATCCTGCTCTGGCGGAGGGGTTGGACTAGATGATCTTTGAGGTCCCTTCCAACCTCTAACATTCTGTGATTCTGTGATTGGACTGTCTTTAGACCAGAGAATCAATTGACTTCCTCAAAATATTTCTTCTGAGCAAAGCTCTCATGTACTGAACTGAGCAATGTGCTTCCTTCTTGTTTTTCTTTTTTTATATAAGGCATATATCTCATTGACAGGAACAGTGAGATATAGGATTCAGAATAATCTGATGATTTAATTTTTTTCCACTGGCTGTACATGTAGCACTTCCAAGCAATAATATAAATACTATAATCTTGCTTTGATGTTAAAAGATCAAAACAGAAATATCAATATATTGACTGCAGAATACTTGCTATCATAATTTATTTTGAATGACTTTAAAGGAACACTTTCTGCTACTTAGCAACATATATTGAACTTTTAGGCTATGTTCAATAAGAGACTGCCATTAGTTGAGAATCTAAGGATGTTTACACTTTGCAGTCTAGCACATTATGATAGAATAACAAATATACAAAAAAAAATCATTACTTGATCCTTTCTCTGCAAACACAGCTAAGAACTACATACAACAACTTTGATCCAAGAATATTTTGCGTCATGAACTTCAGCACAAAACTACGTAAGACCGAGGTTTCTTAATGGTTTATTTGTGAATAAAGCTTAGGGAATAATATTTAGAAACAAGTTTATATTTTGATGATTAATAATTATAATCTGGAAATCAAACTTATGCTTTCCTTCAAACTTATGCTTTCCTCAGAATGGAAATTATAGTGAAGCCTTTGTTGAATCCACCCAGAACCACCCAAAAGCATCCACTCCCTGAAAAAAAAAACCTAAAAACATTTAGAGTTACTGATTCAGAATAAAAGTCTACCTAAATGTTGACAAAGAAGAAATTGCTCAATACATGGAGATATTAAATCCTGGCTTTTCCACTCACAGCTCACTGACACATTAGCACAATCTATTTACAAGGCAGTGAGGAGCTGTTAAGGACTGGAACCTCTTACACTTTGTTCATCAAAGAAGGGGCTGTGAACATCTTATTTTTGGTAACTAGTGTTGGTAGCCAGTATGTTGTTACTACCATTAACAACTGCCTGATAGGCTCCATAGTTTCTCCCCCTTGTCCAAAGTCCACCCATGTCTATGTGAGAGTGTTTACTATATACTTTGCACTTAATGTGCTTAACATATATTTCCTGGAGAATATAGGAGGGAAGGAGCCAAATCTATAACCTGCCATAGTAGGTTTATTTCCCAGTACCACAAAAGTGATAAATGTGTAGCACAGTGACATTTTTTTTTCCTCCAGCTGCATATTCTCAAATATCAGCTTCAAAAACAAGCTGTGGCACTACTGCAAATACAAACAGCCTGAAAGAGAGAGAGACGTGCTCACAGCCCAGAAAGCCAATTGCATCCTGGGCTGCATCAAAAGAACCGTGGCCAGCAATTTAAAGGAGGAGTGAAGCACCTCCCCTGTGAGAGAGCTGGGATTGCTTAGCCTAGAGAAGAGAAGGCTCTGGGGAGATCTGTCAAGGGTTAGAGCTGGGACAGTCACTAATTGGGTTTGTGTGGCCAGGATTTTGGTTTTTCCATCCACAGGTCCCAAGGGAATTGGCAGATGAAATTGCAAAGCCACTTTCCATCATATTTGAAAAGCCACAGTGGCCTGGTGAAGTTCCCACTGACTGGAAAAGGGGAAACGTAACCCCCTTTTCCAAAAGGAAGACCCAGGGAACTACAGGCTAGTCAGTCTCACCTCAGTGCCCAGGAAGATAATGAAGCAGATACCGCTGAAGGTTCTGCTAAGGAACATGGAAAACAAAGAAGTGGTTGGTGGCAACCAACAGGGCTTCACCAACGCCAAATCTTGCCTGACAAATTTGGTGGCCTTTTATGATGGAGTTACATCATTGGTGGATAAGGGAAGAGCAACTGATGTCATCTACCCGGACTTGTGCAAAGCATTTGACACTGTCCCACATAACATCCTGGTCTCTAAATTGGAAAGTCATGGATTCGATGGGTGGACCACTCGGTGGATAAGGAATTGGCTGGATGGTCGCACTCAAGGAGTTGTGATCAATGACTCAATGTCCAAGTGGAGACCCATGATGAGTAGCGTTCCTCAGGGGTCAGTATTGGGATCGGTGCTGTTTAACATCTTTGTCAGTGATATGAACAGTGGAATCAAGTGCACTCTCATAAAGTTCGAAAAGGTCAAGTGCAAGGTCCTGCACCTGCATCAGGGCAATCCCAAATACAGATGTAGGCTGGGTGACTAGTGGATTGAGAACAGTCCTGCAGAGAAGGACTTGGGGGTGCTGGTTGATAAGATGCTCAACATGAGTCAGCAATGTCTGCTTGCAGCCCAAAGAGCCAAATGCATCCTGGGCTGCATCAAAAGCAGCATGGTCAGCAGATCGAGAGAGGTGATTCTGCCCCTCTGCTCTGATGAGACCTCACCTGGAGTGCTGTGTCCAGCTCTGGAGTCCCCAACACAAGAAGGACATGGATCTGTTGGAGTGGGTCCAGAGGAGACCACAAAGATGATCAGAGGGCTGGAGCACCTCTGTTATGAGGACAGGCTGAGAGAGTTGGGGTTGTTCATCCTGGAGAAGAGAAGGCTCTGGGGAGACCTTATAGCAGCCTTCCAGTACCTGAAGGGGGCCTACAGGAAAGCTGGGGAGGGACTGTTTATAAGGGCATGTAGGAATAGGATGAAGGACAATGGTTTTAAACTAGAGCAGGGTAGATTTAGATTAGGCATTAGAAAGAAGTTCCTAATGCCTAACATTGGCACAGGTTGCCCAGAGAGGTGGTGGAAGCCCCATCCCTGGAAGTTTTTAAGGCCAGGCTGGATGGGGCTCTGAGCAGCCTGATCTAGTGGGGGATGTCCCTGCCCATGGCGGGGGGGTTGGAACTAGATGATCTTTAAGGTCCCTTCCAACCCTGACAATTCTATGATTCTGTGATTCCATAGGGGTGGCTTCTGTGAAAAGCTGCTAGAAGCTTCCCCTATGTCTGATAGAGCCAATGCCAGCTGACTCCAAGATAGACCTGCCACTGGTCAAGGCCAAGCTTATCAGGGATGGTGGTAACGCCTCTGTGATAACATATTTAAGGGGGGCAAAAGTTACTGTGCAATTACAGGCAGAGAGAGGAGTGAATATATGTGAGAGAAACAACTCGGCAGACATCAAGGTCAGCAAAGGAGGGGGAGGATGTGCTCCAGGCACCAGAGCAGAGATTCCCCTGAGTCATGGTGAAGACCATGGTGAGGCAGGCTGTCCCCCTGCAGCCCATGGAAGTTGACTGTGGTGCAGATGTCCACCTGCAGCCTGTGGAAGACCCCACGCTGTAGCAGGTGGACGTGCCTGAAGGAGGCTGTGAACCTGTGGGAAGCCTGCAGTTCAAGATTTATTTTTATTTCCCATTGCTCTTCTCTGATTTTATTGGCAATAATCAAAAGAATTCAGTCTTAGAAGTAATTCTTCTGTTTTTTAAAAGATTTCCCTACAAATGTCTTCTCTGAGAGGAAAAAAAGAGAAAGAAATTGTGACTGAGGCAAACATAACAGGCCAGTAACACAATAAATATAAACCAAACCTAAGAGCAACAGATTATAAATATTGTGCCAGGATTTGGGACAAGTCTGAACACAACAGAAAAATACTCAGAATAAATCTTGGTGGGGGGGGGTCTGCACTGCAAGCAACAAAGAGGAGGCAAAGAGCTGAAGTTACAAGACAAGTAACCTTGGCCTTGAAAGCCAAAAAAACCACATTGTGTGGTTCAGAATCCAGGTGTGTTTTTTGAAGGAAGGGAAGCTGTATACATAACAGGAGGAAAGTAAACTCTTGGGAACACATGAGATAGAATGGGAGGGAAGAACAGGATGAGATGACACAGGATCGAAGCAAATTTTGTTCTACAGACCGTCAAGTTGGATTTTTATTTATTTAAGTGAGGAAAGTACTACCTTTCCTCTCACTGGAAGCAACAAAAGAAAAGGATAAAAGAAATTTGACACAGTTGGGCTTAAAACAGATTAAAGAAATTAACTTAGTGGAATGTAACATTTTATGGAGCAGATTAATGGTCACAGTACAACATAATAGATATCCTGGAATAGAGCTAGAAAAGCCATCAGATACGTAGGATTGGATTACTGTGCATTTTACTGTCAAAAAACATGCAGGTTCCTATTGTAAAAACATTAATGTAGAGTCAGTAACAGACATCCAAAACATACGAATACAGCTATATGGTAATCACAGAAGATACTTAATTCTCTTGTGACAGCATTTGACGAGAGCAATGAAAACTGTATCCATTGTTGCAATATATATGCATCTTTTACAGAAAAATACTTACATATATCTGGATCTTTACTTTTCTTTGTTTTGTTACTAAGACTTATCTCAAATCTATTAATATCAGATGAAAGATCGCTAGGGGAAAAGACAGAAAGTCTCAATTAATACTATACTTGGCCAACATTTAAACCTATTCTAAAGTAATTTCAATCCTGAGTTCTCATGATCAGCCAAAGGCAATTATATTAAGAAAGATACTTGGATGCATACATAATGTTCTACCCATGCATTTGTGGCTGAAAGGTGGCTGCTATATAACCATGCATATAGTATTTTTAAAAAGCATATGCAAAGCAGTATAACATAAAGTATATTAAATACAATGCAATTTTCAAGTGAAATTCAGTAATTCAATAAGATTAAGACTTACTCAAAGACAAATTCTTCTGACCATACGGGGTTCTGCCCTTCCCTGATATGTGTTTTTGCTACCTGGACACTGTTCAGGTAGATGTTACAATACGGATTAGTAAAATGTTTTACTGGGAGTGTATGAGCTTCTTCGACATGTAAAATAAGACTGCTGACCTAAAGAAAATACACAAAAAAGAAAGAATGGAATTCCCTCCCATGCAGAGACTTAATGTTAAGATATGAATATTAAATACAAAATATAATTTCCTAATAGAAAGAGCAGGGAAAAGGAATAATGGAACAAGATTTTAAGAGGCACCAGTGACAAATTAAGAGTAACTCAAATAGCTTGAAAATAAAGCTCCAGCACCATAGTTTTCACTTATTTTTTACTTTTAAAACCATCACTATAAAACATTAAGATTTGCAAGACCTAACTTTTCTATGCATAGAAAATTCTACTGATGTCAAGGACTTGTATCTTGAGTAAGAGCCATGGACAACTCCAAACACAATGCCATATTTTGTGCTTTCCTAACAGATTAGGCTCAATAGAAGTCAGCAGTGTGCCCTGACAGTCAACAGGGCAAGCTACATCCTGGGGTGCATCAAACACCATATAATCAGCCAGTCAAAAGAGGTGATTATCCCCCTGTATTTAGCGGGTGCAGCCTCACCTTGAGTACTGTGTACAGTTCTGGGCCCCACAATTTAAAAAGGGTCTTAAGGTCCTGGAATGCATCCAGAGGAGAGCAACAAAGCTGGAGGAAGGGCTGGAAGGCATGTCTTATGAGGAGCAGCTGAGGAATCTGGGTTTGTCTAGTTTAGAGAGAAGGAGGTTGAGGGGAGATCTCATCGCACTCTGCAGCTTCCTGAGGAGGGGAAGTGGAGAGGGAGGCACTGATCTCTTCTCTCTGGTATCCAGTGATAGGATTTGTCTCTGTCTACTCTGCCGGAGGCTGTCCTGAGGAGCCCCGTTCCCCTGAGGCCCCAGAGGAAGTCAGGGCAGTGGAGGAGTTTGCTTTAGTCGATGAGGACTGGGTTAGGGACCAATTAAGCAATCTGGACATCCATAAATCCATGGGTCCAGACGGGATGCATCCACGGGTGCTGAGGGAGCTGGCTGATGTCATTGCTAGACCACTCTCCATCATCTTTACCAAGTCTTGGGAGACGGGAGAGGTGCCTGAGGACTGGAGGGAAGCAAATGTCACGCCAGTCTTCAAAAAGGGCAAGAAGGAGGACCCGGGAAACTATAGACCGGTCAGCCTCACCTCCATCCCTGGGAAAGTGATGGAACGACTTATCCTTGGTGCCATCTCAAGGCATATCAAGGATAAGAGGGTCATTAGAGACAGTCAACATGGCTTCACCAAGGGGAAGTCGTGCTTGACTAACCTCATAGCCTTTTACGAGGATATAACAAGGTGGATAGATGATGGCAGAGCAGTGGATGTGGTCTACCTTGACTTCAGTAAAGCATTTGACACAGTCTCCCACAGCATCCTTGCTGCTAAACTGAGGAAGTGTGGTCTAGACTCTCGGGTAGTGAGGTGGACTGCGAACTGGCTAAGGGGAAGAAGCCAAAGAGTTGTGGTCAATGGGGCGGAGTCTGGTTGGAGGCCTGTATCCAGTGGAGTCCCTCAAGGGTCGGTACTGGGACCAGTATTATTCAATATATTCATCGATGACTTGGATGAGGGACTAGAGAGTACTATCAGCAAGTTTGCTGATGACACCAAGCTGGGAGGAGTGGCTGACACACCAGAAGGCTGTGCTGCCATCCAGCGAGACCTGGACAGGCTGGAGAGTTGGGCGGGGAAAAATTTAATGAAATATAACAAGGGTAAGTGTAGAGTCTTGCATCTGGGTAGGAACAACCCCAGGTTCCAGTATAAGTTGGGGAATGACTTATTAGAGAGCAGTGTAGGGGAAAGGGACCTGGGAGTCTTGGTGGACAGCAGGATGACCATGAGCCAGCAATGTGCCCTTGTGGCCAGGAAGGCCAATGGCATCCTGGGGTGTAATAGAAGGGGGGTGGTTAGTAGGTCAAGAGAGGTTCTCCTTCCCCTCTACTCTGCCCTGGTGAGACCCCATCTGGAATATTGTGTCCAGTGCTGGGCCCCTCAGTTCAAGAAAGACAGGGAACTGCTGGAGAGAGTCCAGCACAGGGCAACTAGGATGATTAAGGGAGTGGAGCATCTCCCTTATGAGGAAAGGCTGAGGGAGCTGGGGCTCTTTAGTTTGGAGAAGAGGAGACTGAGGGGTGACCTCATTAATGTTTACAAATATATCAAGGGTGAGTGTCACGAGGATGGAGCCAGGCTCTTCTCGGTGACAACCAATGATAGGACAAGGGGTAATGGACTGAAACTGGAACATAAGAGGTTCCGCTTAAACTCGAGAAGAAACTTCTTCTCAGTGAGGGTGACGGAACACTGGAACAGGCTGCCCAGAGAGGTTGTGGAGTCTCCTTCTCTGGAGACATTCAAGACCTGCCTGGACACGTTCCTGTGTAGCATAATCTAGGCGTTCCTGCTCTGGCAGGGGGATTGGACTTGATGATCTTTCGAGGTCCCTTCCAATCCCTAACATTCTGTGATTCTGTGATTCTATTCTATTCTATTCTATTCTATTCTATTCTATTCTATTCTATTCTATTCCTTCATGCAGTCTAACCTTTTCTTTACTTATGGAAGTACAGAACTAGTTCAGATGATCACTCTGTGGGTATTTCATTTTTGTGACTCCCAATTTCATCTGTCAGTTCATTTATCAATTTACCTAATTTAGCTTGGTTCTTCAGAAGTATTCAATCATCTTTAATGTTGACCACAGAATAATTCTGTGTTTCCTAAACAAAAAAAATTCTTTTTTCCATAGACTGATAAAACAGCTAGTTCCAACATTTGTAGCATTCAAAGATACCAGGGATTCTTGATTCCTGTTATTCTCCAGTCATCACTGATGTAGCCATTTATGACTACCTGTTGTTTATCTCTGAAAGAAATTCAGACCATAACAGTACTCTCAAGAGACCAAAAGAAATTACGCCATAATCACAGTTGAGCATGCATTTGTCACTGAAAAAATAATAGTATTAGTTATACTAGTATCAAGTGACATAAGTCTGTCAAATCTGGTGAATTGTAAGAGTTAAGACAATACAAATGCTGAATTCTTGACACTTGTACTCAAATGCGGTCAGAAATTAATACTTAGCAAACCATCTGCCAATTGCCTAAAAATGTTTTGTTCTTTGTGTACACAGATGTTATAATAAAGTGGAAGTCATTCCATTTGGTTTAACAAAGGCAATGCATAACTCCAAGAAAAAAAGAATACGTGCAAGATTTACTGGTGTTGAATGGAAAGTTCTGAGATGTATGATCATCATTTTGTAAAAAGGAGACAACCACTCCCCCTCCCCGTATCTATATAGCTTCACCTGACGTAGACGTTTATTTGATGTCCCTGGACTGTTTTTTCTTAAACTGCAAAACATCTGCAAAGCCTTCATCCAGTCCTAAGAGAGAAACAATGCAAAACAAAATTAAGATTCAGCTTCTTATAGTAGAGCAGATATGTCTAAAAAAAATAAAAATACACTGAAGTATCTGAAGATGTTTCATTAGCTTAAAAAGAACTTGTATGCAAGTCAAAGTATGAAAAACTGAGTATTAAAGCAAAAGGCATATCTTTCTCACTAAAACTAAAATATTTGCAAATATGAAAATTTTTCTTTTAGAAATATCAAGCATTACTAATGCATGTACAGTGTGACCTTTATCAGTCTTCCAGATTAGTCATATTAAATTAAGTAAAAAAAGGGGTTGTCCTACCTTGAGCTAAACAGAACCAATTC
This sequence comes from Trogon surrucura, assembly GCA_020746105.1. NCBI lineage: Eukaryota > Metazoa > Chordata > Aves > Trogoniformes > Trogonidae > Trogon > Trogon surrucura. The sequence goes on from CM036657.1 coordinate 4,743,026, forward strand.
TGTTTATCATAGAATCCTAGAACGGCCCAGGCTGGAAGGGACCTTAGAGATCATCTAATCCAACCTCCCTGTCACGGGCAGGGATGCCTCTCAACTAGATCAGGCTACTCAAGGCTCTGTCCAACTTGGCCTTGAACACCTCCAGGGAGGGGGTAGCCACAACATCTCTGGGCAATTTATTCCATGTGGATACCCTACATTTTTGTTAGCTGTGCTGGTAGCACTGCGTTGCAGAGTTAAGACTTTCGTCCTTGAGCTCTTTCCTAAACAAGTACAAAACTCTTGCTTGCTAATTATGAAAAAAGACCCTGACCAGCCAAGTACAACTCGTGTTGAGAGCTTGCCCGTGAGAATGTACAGATAAGGTGCTTCTTGTACACAAGATGTGCATGGGAGTGAATGGGAGAGTATGATCAAAACAGACCTGGCAAAGTCTGTTTTCCCTGTGTGATAACAGAGTGATTGAAGGAGTACATGAGCTAATAACAACCCTGGCTGTATAGTCTGATCTCTTGTTTGTAACCCAAAAATAGTGCTTCCTGCTAGTAGGTATAAATATGTGTGCCTGCTTGCAATAAAGTGAATTCCGTTTTCCACCATCTCGGAGTTCGTGCGTGCTTCTCAACAAATGGCAGCCCGAATCGGGACTTAATCATATCCAAGAGAAGTACCCCCCAGTGAGTCGAACGGGGTGATGAATTAACTGGCGCGTCCATCCTCGCCTTTCAGGAAACAGGTACGAGGACCGCGGCCGGGGGACAAAAATGGGGCAAAATGCAACGCGATCGCAACAACTTCATCATGATGTACTGATGTGTATTGCAAAGGAGCGAGAGTATAAGATTAACCTGCAGAAAGTGACTCTGTTACTTTTATGGATCGGTTGTAATTGCCCCTGGTATCATGAAATAGGATCTTATGAAATTAAGGACTGGAAACATGTAGGCGAAGAGCTAACTAAAGCACAACATGCTGATCATGACAGTTCGCCTGATAATATAGAGACACGGAAAGTGTTGTTTGCGGCGTTCCGCTCACTGAAACCACGCGCTGCTGATGCTAGTTCTGAGAGCAGTGTGGCGAGCACTGCGGGCTCTGTTGGTACAGACCTCACTAATGATTTAATTGACTTAGCACCTACGCGGCAGACAGAGACTGCAAGTCAAACGAGTTGTGTAAACCTTTTGTCCTCTCAAACTGAAACGGCAGTACAGACTAGCCAGATTAATCTCACAAGTTTGCAAGAAGGATTGATGAGTGGCTATGAGGGAATTGCGCCGAGAGCTGGGGATCCAGAGGAGGATGACAGTTCCTTTGATGTTGGTCCTGGCGACCCCGAGGCAGAACCCAACCTTTATCCTCCGCTCATGCCGAATAGAGCCATGGTGGCATCTGCATCTACTGCTCAGGACGTTTTTTCGGGACTTTTGGAAAAAGGAAAGGGGCTGTCAAAATCTATTTCGCAGCTGTGTCAAAATAAGGGTCAGATGAACTCTCTTGTTCCACTCAATTATCAACCCCCACCCTATGCACCCCCTCCCTTATCTTCTCCACAGGTTTGTCCAGCACCGTCTTGTTACTAGGGTTCAGATTTCCCTGACGGATATTTTAACCGATCGTGATGAGCATGGTTCCCTTAACACTGACTTTTTTCCTGAGGTAGTTAAAGCTATGCCAGTAGTTATGCATACGCGGCCGGATGGGACTCAGGCACCAGACCGTCAACAGATTTCTTATAGCATGCTGAAAGAGTTGCGGCGTACGGTTGCTGAATCAGGTATTCAATCATCCTATGCTGAAAATTTAATAGAGACAATGAAAGAGGCTTTTCTTATGGTTCCTCATGATTGGAAGGTGGTATTTAAGTTGATTTTAACACCCAGTCAGTATACAATTTGGTATGTAGAATACAGGAAATTATGTATGTCCCATACTACAGTAGCTCAAAATAATAATGCTCCAATTAACCCGGATCAACTGTTGGGGGAGGGTCAGTTTGCGAATCCACAGCTTCAAGCTCATCTTACTACAGAACTTTTACAGCTCGCTGCACAATTAGCAACAAAAGCTTTTAAAAAGATTCCTGACATGAAAAAATCAAGCAAACCTTTTGGCACTATCAGACAAGCTAACGATGAACTCTACCTTCAATTTATTGATCAATTACAAGGAGCTATTGAAAGACAGGTAGACGTACCAGCGGCAGCAGATGCATTATTACTGCAGCTTGCTGTGGAGAATGCTAACGCGGACTGTAAAAGAATTCTGGAGATGCTGAGATCCACTAATAAAACAGCTACCGTTCTGTAAATATTGTTGCCGATTCACATTATGTGTATGGCCTTTTGTGCAGAATTGTCTTTGCCTTTTTAAAACATGTTTCTAATCGTGTTCTTTTTATGTTTCAGAAATTAGGCTTACTTTGTAGTAATCGGATACACCAATACTTTGTGACACATATTCGTTCTCATTCTAATCTGCCTGGCCCGTTAGTCGAAGGTAATGCTCGGGCTGATTCTTTGGCTGCTATGACTGCTGTTCCTGATGTATTAGGACAGGCTAGACTTTCACATGCTTTTTATCATCAAAATAGTAAGGCTTTATCCAAAGAGTTTAACAAAACATCTCGACAAGCTCAAGATGTTATTTTGTCATGTCCAGATTGTCAAGCGGTCACACCACTGAACTCTAATATAACAGCAGTCCCTCGTGGTCTTGCTTCCAATGATGTATGGCAAAAGGATGTTACACATATAGTTGAATTTGGTAAACTGAAATCTGTGCGTGTTACTGTAGATACTTTCTCATCTCTTATTGTTGCCACAGCGCACAGTGGTGAAAAGTTTAGAGATGTTCGACTGCATTTGCTACGTGCTATTGCCACATTAGGAGTGCCATCACAGATAAAAACGGATAATGGTCCAGCTTATGTTTCTAATAATTTTAAAGTATTTTTGCAGGAATGGGGAATATCCCATGTGACAGGGATACTTTATTCACCGACGGGACAGAGCATTGTGGAAAGAGCACATCTCACACTGAAAAGAGTGTTACAGAAACAGAGAAGCACTGTTGTCAGAATGTCTCCACACGAGAAGTTGTCTAAAGCAACGTATGTGTTAAATTTTCTGAATATATCCAGTTTTGATATGTTAACTCCTCATCTGAGATCTCAGAAGGAAAAACAGAAAGACTTGCCAAAGCCTAATGTACTCTATAAGGACATTCATACTAATGAATAGAAAGGTCCGGTACCTCTGTTGACATGGGGAAGAGGTTATGGCTGTGTTTCTTTATCCACAGGACCTTACTGGCTGCCAGTGAAACGAATTAAGCCATTTAGTGACCATGATTTGGTTCCTATCCCACATGATGTGGCTGTGCAGCATTCTGTTACTTCAACAGCATAGCAGCAACACGACCGTACACTGGGCCTGTCTGTTGAATCCCTTTGTTTCGCCCAGTGACATGATGGGACTCTGAGGTACCGATTACCAACGATGACATGGATTGGACTGGGAGAAGATGGTTACGGCTGATGGCAGAGCAATTATGGGAAGATGTAACTGTTTTCAATGTTACCTATTGTATTGATATGTATCCTCTTTGTGTGACTAACAATGAGGTTTATATTGGTTGTGTAGGACTGTCTAATCAAAGCCACATAATAGGTGTTAAGGTTTATGGTACTAACCAGCAGAGTGATCTTTCTTTAGCTAAAAGCAAGACAGGGAAACTAACTGCCTTTTGCTTCGTTAGAAGCATGTGATTAAGGACCAAAAGAGATAGGGAGACTCGCTCGCATTCTTCCTTCAGCCCTGGCCAAGCTGTGAGAAGAATTCAACGGGGCAAACACCACCAGATGTTCCCGCATTCAATGTTATGTAAGGCTGTTTATTTAATAGTATAAATGATGGACCCTCTTGCAGCGACTTCAGAAACCTCACCTACGAGTGGACGCACTGCGTAGGACTTCCCAATTGTCGGGAGGGCTCTCCAGAAACCTCGCTGCAACAGGGGCTCCCCAGCAACCGCGGGTCTGGATGATTTAGGGTGATTGGTGATGGGAACTGTAGGTACGCTCAAACAACTTGCACCTAAGGTGTCAGAAAACACAGACATCTCACTGGATCACTGCTTGGCCTTGTGTGCTCGACAAGCAGCACACCCACACGGAGATAACAGAGGCCTGGGATTGATGCAGAGGCATCTCTTTCATTCCTGCCCTGCAAAGCAGTGAATGTGAGTCCTGGGAACTCAGGCAGAGCAGCAAGTAAAACGTAACAAAGCAGTGGGATAAATACTACACATTTTTTAGCAGGTATATGATTTGGTTAAATCTCAAAACATAATTTTCTATGTTAAACTTGTGTTTAATAGAATTTGTTGTTGTGGGAAGTGTTTTGTTTTGTTCTTTTTCGTTATAGTCAACGATCTCACCTGAAGTGCTGCCCAAGGGGTCTGAAGAACTGAAAAATACATCTTATGACTTTGATGGTGATCCAAAAAACAAAAAAGGGGGAATTGTGGATACCCTACATTTCAGTTAGCTGTGCTGGCAGCACTGCGTTGCAGAGTTAAGACTTTCGTCCTTGAGCTCTTTCCTAAACAAGTACAAAACTCTTGCTTGCTAATTACGAAAAAAGACCCTGACCAGCCAAGTACAACTCGTGTTGAGAGCTTGCCCGTGAGAATGAACAGATAAGGTGCTTCTTGTACACAAGATGTGCATGGGAGTGAATGGGAGAGTATGATCAAAACAGACCTGGCAAAGTCTGTTTTCCCTGTGTGATAACAGAGTGATTGAAGGAGTACACGAGCTAATAACAACCCTGGCTGTATAGTCTGATCTCTTGTTTGTAACCCAAAAATAGTGCTTCATGCTAGTAGGTATAAATATGTGTGCCTGCTTGCAATAAAGTGAATTCCGTTTTCCACCATGTCGGAGTTCGTGCGTGCTTCTCAACAATTCCAAAGTCTTGCCACCCTCGGACTGAAGAATTTCTTCCTAAGATCTAATCTAAATCTATTCTCCTTCACCTTAAACCCATTTCCCCTTGTCCTATCAGTGGACGCTCTTGTAAAAAGTCCCTCCCCAGCCTTTCTGTAGGATCCCTTCAGGTATTGGAAGGCAGTTATTAGGTCCCCCCAAAGTCTTCTCTTTTCAGGACTGAACAATCCCAGTTCCCGCAGCCTGTCCTCGTAGCGGAGGTGCTCCAGCCCCTGGATCATCTTTGTGGCCCTTCTCTGAACGCGCTCCAACAGTTCTATGTGCCTCTTATGGTGGGGACACCAGAACTGGGCGCAGTATTCGAGGTGGGGTCTCACAAGAGCAGAGTAAAGGGGGAGAATCACCTCTCTTGACCTGCTGGCTACGCTTCTCCTGATACATCCCAGGATGGGGTTGGCCTTCTGGGCTGCATGAGCGCCCTGCCGGCTCATGTTGAGCTTCTCGTCTGTCAACACCCCCAAATCCTTCTCCTCAGGGCTTCTCTCAACCCACTCTGTGAACAGTTTGTATTTGTGCCTAGGATTGGCCCGACCCAGGTGAAGGACCTTGCATTTTGACTTGTTGAAGCTCCTGCAGTTTGCACTGGCCCATTTCTCAAGCCTGTCCAGGTCCCTCAGGATGGCATCTCTTCCCTCAAGTGAGTACATGGCACCACACAGCTTGGTGTCGTTGGCAAACTTGCTGAGGGTGCACTCAATGCCGTCATCCATGTCGCTGACAAAGATGTTGAACAGCACTGGGCCCAGAACAGACCCCTGGGGAACACCGCTTGTCACTGGTCTCCATGTGGACATCGAGCCATTGACCATAACTCTCTGAGTGCGACAATCCAGCCAGTGCTTTATCCACCGAGGTGTCCATTTGTCAAATCCGTGTCTCTCCATTTTAGAGACAAGGATGTCATGGGGGACAGTGTCAAATGCCTTGCACAAGTCCAGGAAAACGACATCCGTTGCTTTTCCCGTGTCAATCAGTGCTGTAGCTTTGTTGTAGAAGGCCACTAAATTAGTCAGACACGACTTGCCCTTGGTGAAGCCCTGTTGGCTGTCACCAACCACTTCATTATCTTTTATGTGCCTTAGTACAGCTACACCAACAAGGAAGGTCTGGTTGAAGCAGTGAAGGTTGAAGGCAATCTTGGCTGCAGCGACCATGAAATGGTGGAGTTCAGGATCTTGTGCGGTAAAAACAAAATACCAAGCAGGATCGCAACTCTGGACTTCAGAAGGGCCAACTTTGGCCTCTTCAAGCAATTGCTGGGGGAAACCCCTTGGGACAGGGAGCTGAAAGGTAAAGGGGCCCAAGAGAGTTGGTTGGCATTCAAGGACCACTTCTTCGAGGCTCAGGATCAGTGCATCCCATCAGGTAGGAAATCAAGAAAGAGATCCAGGAGACCTGCATGGTTAACCAGGGATCTCCTGGGCAGACTCAGGTGGAAAGGGAGGGTGTATAAATTGTGGAAGGAAGGGCTGGCCCCTTGGGTGGAGTACAGGGCAGCTGTCAGGGAGTGCAGGGAGGCAATCAGAAAACCTAAGGCCTCCTTGGAATTAAAACTTGCAAGGGAGGTCAAGGACAACAGAAAGGGCTTCTTGAAATGCATTGCTGAGAAAACTAACACTCGAGGCAGTGTAGGCCCTCTGGTGAATGAGATGGGTGCCCTGGAGACAGAGGACAGAAAGAAGGCAGAGTTGCTGAATGCCTTCTTTGCCTCTGCTACACTGCTGGAGACTGTCCTCAGGAGCCCCAGAGCCCTGAGGCCCCAGAGGAAGGCAGGATAAAGGAGGAGTTTGCCCTGGTTGAGGAGGACTGGGTTAGGGATCAGTTAGGCAATCTGAGCATTCATAAATCCATGGGCCCTGATGGGATGCACCCACGGGTGCTGAGGGAGCTGGCGGGAGTCATTGCTAGGCCACTCTCCATCATCTTGGGTAAGTCAGGAGCAACAGGAGAGGTTCCCGAGGACTGGAGGAAAGCGAATGTCACTCCAGTCTATAAGAAGGGCAGGAAGGATGACCTGGGTAACTACAGACCGGTCAGCCTCACCTCCAGCCCTGGAAAGGTGATGGAACATCTTATCCTTGACACTGTCTCTAGGCATATCAAGGATAAGAAGGTTATTAGGAGCAGTCAGCATGGCTTTGCCAAAGGGAAGTCATGTTTGACCAACCTGAGAGCCTTTTATGAAGACATAACCAGGTGAATGGATGGTGGCCGTGCAGTGGATGTGGTCTATCTGGATATCAGCAAGGCCTTTGACACCGTCTCCCACAGCATCCTCATAGGTAAACTGAGGAAGTGTGGTCTGGATGACCAAGTAGTGAGGTGGGTCGAGAACTGGTTGAAGGGAAGAAGCCAAAGAGTTGTGGTCAATGGGGCAGAGTCTGGCTGGATGCCTGTGTCTAGTGGGGTCCCTCAGGGGTCAGTGCTCGGGCCGGTGCTTTTCAATATATTCATCAATGATCTGGATGAGGGATTAGAGAATGTTGTCAGGAAGTTTGCTGATGACACAAAACTGGGAGGAGTGGTTGACACACCAGAAGGCTGTGCTGCCATTCAGAGAGACCTGGACAGGCTGGAGGGCTGGGCAGGGAGAAATCTGATAAAGTTCAACAAGGGCAAGGGTAGAGTTTTGCACCTGGGAAATAACAACCCCATGTGCCAATATAGGTTGGGGACTGCCCCGCTGGAGAGCAGCGCAGGGGAAAGGGACCTGGAGGTTCTAGTGGACAGCAGGATGACCATGAGCCAGCAATGTGCCCTCGTGGCCAAGAAGGCCAAAGGCATCCTGGGGTGTATTAGAAGGGGAGTATCAAGTAGGTCAAGAGAGGTCCTCCTGCCCCTCTACTCTGCCCTGGTGAGGCCACATCTGGAATATTGTGTCCAGTCCTGGGCCCCTCAGTTCAAGAAGGACAGGGAACTGCTGGAGAGAGTCCAGCGCAGCCACAGGGATGATGGAGGGAGTGGAACATCTCCCTGATGAGGAAAGGCTGAAGGAGCTGGGTCTCTTTAGCCAGGAGAAGAGGAGGCTGAGGGGTGACCTCATCAATGTTTATAAATATGTCAAGGGGGAATGTCAGGAGGATGGAGCCAGGCTCTTTTCAGTGGTGTCCGCTGACAGGACAAGGGGCAATGGGTGGAAGCTGGAAGACAGGAGGTTCCATAAAAATATGAGGAAAACCTTTTTTACTGGGAGGGTGCCAGAGCACTGGCACAGGCTGCCCAGGGAGGTTGTGGAGTCTCCTTCTCTGGAGACATTCAAGACCTGCCTGGACACGTTCCTATGTAGCATAATCTAGGCGTTCCTGCTCTGGCAGGGGGATTGGACTTGATGATCTTTCGAGGTCCCTTCCAATCCCTAACATTCTGTGATTCTGTGAAAGTGTCTCCATTTGTCGATCATTTGCCTTACTGTAGACTGGGGAATTTCTAAGGTCTTTGAAAACACTTTGTAACCCTTTCCAGCTTTATGGAAATCAACACTTCTTGATGGTAGATCCTCTAAAAGCTCTTTTTGGCAAGACATGGCTCACAGAAGCATGCATCTCTGAGTGTTTTTTATCAGTCAACGTAGCTCTAGGCCACACCTCCAAACTTATTTTCTTAACAAGACTCCAGGTATGCTAACACCTGACTCCAATTAGGTTTTCTGAGGTCAGCTAAAGGGTTCACTCACTTTTCCACTGGCATTTTGAATGCTGAATGAGTGTGTTCAATAAAGACCTGGAGGATCAGAATTGGTTTTGTGTTATTATTTTAGGCACATTCTATTTGTCAATACTCATGACTTAGATCAAGACGGTTAGATCACATTTTATGACAAATTAATGCAGAACACCATGAAATTCCAAAAGGTTCACATACTTTTTCTTGCAACTGTATTTGTATATATTTAATCATTTTCAATATTTCCTTATTAGTACTATTATTGTTTTATTAAAGCTGGTTTAGGTTTCTTTTCCAATCCACAAGTGGAGGGGGGTTAGAGAGCATCTGTCATTCATTTAGTGGCCAGCTCACCCATGGACCTTAGTAACTCACAAAGTACAATTTAACAATATCATTAAAGAAAAAAAAAACCATTTTCATTCTTATCCTTTACATTACCTTCCACATTTTAAAAATACACGTACATTCTATATTGCAGCTATTCTCAGGCAAACCACATTGGGAGTAAAGTTTTAGCTTTCAGAACCTTACACAAAAGGAAGAACTGTCAACTATGTATCACATTTTTATTAGCTTGCTTTCTTATTCAAATAAAGAAAAGCAAATAAAGAACCATAGAACCTACTAAGTACTCTGAATTAGTCTAATTATTTCATAGATCAAGTCATCTATGTTCCCCCTCCTAAAAGGAAAATCTATCCCCTTAAATGCCAAAGTTTACAGCAGCAAGCATGAACAATGCACCATAGTATGCATAATGACACTAGCATATGAGGCTGCATTGTACATTACTTTCACCTAATGGTTTGTACGAACCTCAGAGAACATGAAATTCATTGGACATCTGTTTTGATATTTACCACATTAAAAGAAATCCATCAAGTTTTCCTTAGTATACCAACAAAACTATTCTTCTATGAAATGTTCACAAGGTACAGAAAGATGTAACTTCTGAGAACAAAAGCATCAGTAAAACATCTTACTTGCCTGAACCATAATCATTTTATATAAGAAAACCTAGTATTCTGTATAAACACAGTAAACAGCTTCAGTGTTAAGCAAATCTAAACCAAAAGCAGATTATACCAAATGTCCTGAGAGAATATTCTGCCTACTACACATTCTTAAATAAAATCAAATGCATAGCTTAACTTCTGACACAACAGGTATGTTTCAGAGCTCTGAAATACCAAAACAACTTCATGAATAAGAACAGTCATATCTTCCATATGCTCTCCTGTTGGCAAGTGACTTTTAGAGAATTAGACTTCATTCCTACAATTCTTAATCAGCAAACATTAACTGCTAGAGAACTAATAACTAAATGATACCAATGTAAAACAAAAAACCACATCTTATTTTTCATGCAAGATCAGGGCCTAAGACTATAAACAATGACCAATTTATGGACAGGACAAATAACTGTAAAAGGCTCAATAGATTTTGATTGGTAGGCATACCTGCAATAGCATTTTAGTTCATATCAGGAATGTGCTCTTGAAGCAAAACTCCCACTTACCATGCTTTGGTTCATTACATGGAAGAGTGTTGGAGAACAAACAAATTTTTTTTAACTGATCTACTCCAAAAGATATTGTCCAGAAATATCTAATGGAAACTAAGGGAAGTTCAGTCCATGGGACCAGACTAGAACTTGTCCAAAGTACAATCCTTAAAGTGCAGGTAACGTAGGTGCTGGATTCTCAGCACCATTTCCCTTACAGATCTGCTACTATTACACGGTAATATTTGCTATATGTAGACATAGTCACCATCTGTGGTACATTTGTTTTCTGTTAGAGAAGGATAATACCATTAAACAGTAAAACCAGCAAAACCACAAAAAAACTACAACCAACAAAAACTCTCACCTGTGCTTGTTCTGGCGTTTCTCCTGCAAAGTAAAAGATGTAATGCTCTTCACTGAAGTGCTGAACTACTATCTGAAAACAGTTTGGCCTAAACAACAAACAAAACAAAAATGTAGCATCATCACACTTGGAAACATGAAAAACACCACCAAAACAAGGTCCTATATGCTTCAAAAGTGCATTTTGGTTCAAATGAATTATGTAATTTCATGAAAATTGCACTGTAGTTCATCTAGTTTGTTTCAGAATATTTAAGAAACTTGGAACAGTTTGTACTGAATACATACGTACACTGACTTACAGTTGAGGCAAAATAGACCTGATAACATAAGACTTGTTAATGAGGACTATTCCTCACAAACATTTTAAATGATGCACAGGTTCAGCATCAGTTCCTAACAATTAATCATGCATTATGAATTTGTTGTTTTAGGAGTTCAGGAAACTACATTAACATAAGGAATTCCTTATGTGAACATGTTCCACAACTCTCATAACCAATCTATTGCATCACATACTAATCATTGAATATGTGAGATATAAACTTCTAAAGCCTTAAATGCAATTATAACTTCTTTGCCATTTTATGTATCTACATCCATTTGTCAAGAAGTATAAAAAAATATTTTGTACTGTTACATTACAAGCTAAAGTGTACACTTGATTTACAGCCTTTCACATTATATTAAAAGGAATTTAGCTCTCCCAGTTGCAGGGTTACATAGAATCATAGAATCACAGAACGCGTTGGGCTGGAAGAGGCCTTTAGAGGCCATCTAGTGCAACCCCCCTGCAGTGAGCAGGGACAGCTTTAACTGCATCAGGTTGCTCAGAGCCCCATCAAGCCTGACCTTGAATGCCTCCAGGGATGGGACCTCCACCACCTCTCTGGGCAACCTGCACCAGGGTTTCACCACCCTCATAGTGAAGAACTTCTTCCTAACATCTAATCTAAATCTACCCTGCTCTTGTTTAAAGCCATTGCCCCTCATCCTGTCGCTACATGGCCTTGTAAACAGACCCTCCTCGGCTTTCCTGTAGGCCCCCTTCAGGTACTGGAAGGCCACTGTAAGGTCTCCCCGGAGCCTTCTCTTCTCCAGGCTGAACAGCCCCAACTCTCTCAGCCTGTCCTCTTAGCAGAGGTGCTCCAGCCCTCTGATCATCTCTGTGGCCCTCCTCTGGACCCACTCCAACAGGTCCATGTCCTTCTTGTGCTTAGGGCTCCAGAGCTGGACACAGCACTCCAGGTGAGGTCTCACCAGAGCAGAGCAGAGCAGAGCAGAGCAGAGCAGAGGGGCAGAATCACATGAATGATCTTATTTCACTTGCAAGTGATGTTTCAGTCTTCCCTTATTGCCCCATTCACTGCTTAAGGAAATACTGGCATGGCATTTTGTGGTCATGCCCTCAGGAGGATTGGGGAAGGGGGCAAGAAGTAGCCAGGTCAGGGGCTACTTAAATCATTGTCACCAAAGTCATGCAAAGCTACAGCTCTCACTGTACTTCTTAGAAAAGGGGAGAGGTAGTTTTTACCACTTAGTTAAAATATAAGAGGAATTTTATCTCAGCTACAGTTCTTCACCAACAGCTTTCCCAAGCCGGTACAACCATGCATCTTCTTCTACCCACACTTTTAGTGTTACTTAATATCCAACTACATTTTAAACACAGTACAGTATTTCTTAGAAACTGCTTAACAATCACCATTAACCAAAATGTTCTTTGTTTATAGTCTACACCAAAACTTCCTGCATAACTGCCAACTTACATGAGGAACATTTCAATATTTTTTTTAAATGATACTCTCATATCTATAGCTCCTCATTGCAATAGTTATGTATATTTTTCAAAATAATTGAGAAGTGTATAAAATCAGATGGTGCAAGAACACCAGATCTTTGCAGCTTAAGAAGTGCCATTCATTTTAAACATTATCTCTGTGAAAAGACGTAAAGTTGACTTATTAACATGCACGGAATAATCAGAGCTTCTGTTTAATGTGTTTTTCTATATGTTATGAAAAAAACCAATAACATTTGTAGGAGTAAATGCATCTTTTTCTTCTCTATCACATTTTTTTGTAATTAAAAAAAAATGTTACCTTTCATCTTAGTTATCAATGATATCAGAAAGTGTTTTGATTCTCAACTTCTTTGCCAATAATCACAACACTTGCAGTTGACATATTTTGAATAATCAAAATTAGTACAGTAAATGAAACTGTGAAAATGATCTCTGAATCTAATTATCTTGCAAAAATAATTTGTAAAATGTTTGCTTACGTGAACTAACGTACTGCTCTAATGTTGGTCTACTCTGATTCTTACTGATTCTTAAATAGAAAAGCACTGATAAGTTATCTAACTAACTTAGCTTTCTAATATCTATCAACAAAAGAATGCAGATGATTTGGAATTGACAAAATTCTTGATCTTATGGCTGAAAATGTTACTGTTAATCAATTAAATCTGTCTACTTATGCTCTTGCAATGTACACCACCGATAGAATAAAATGCAATATGAAACAAGAGTCATTCTTTTCACAATCAGTAAAAGCTAAAAAAAAACCCCAGGTGGACAGTTACCAGTCTCAGGTGTCAAAAAGCAAGTTTATTGTGCCACACCAACTTGTTCATTAGTGACATATTGTCTGTATCTTGTATATGCCTCAAGCTAGTAAACTGTCCTGCTCCATTTACAAGAACTAAAAGCCAGTGCCCTACCTGCCAAATAAACTGTCATGTACACCATAGACTGAACACACACTAAGGTCTATTAATCCTTTAGGTTTTGTGGCTCGTTTTTCACTTTCAAAATAAATAAGTTGGGCATCATTTCCCTCCAGTATAAAGTACAAGCTTTTCCATCTCTTTCCTTTGCCTGTAAAGAAAGCAAGTAGGAAGTTACAACATTGTTTTAAAGAAAACATAGATTTTATAAACAAAGAAAAAAAGAGGGCAGTAAGGATTTTGTCAAAATCCAAACAGAAGAACAATGTACAATTAATCACTCTTAAGCAATAACATCAGTATACAAACTCATTTTTTTGCAGCATGTAGCTAAAACTAGACCCTATTCACAGATTCAAGCGCATTTTTAGATGGTTCTCTAAATATTTTCATTAATCTCAACAGGATTAAGCAAGTGCATATGAGCTCTGTTCAGATCAGTGGGAAGACTGTCTATATAGTTTGCAAATAATGTGTGATGCTGTAAGTGATCCATTTTATTATGGCTATTTTAAGAAATAGATTTCTTTTGACATGATAAAATTATTTGTAAACTCTTATCAACTGATCAGCATAAGAGATTGCATCACAATATCTTAAATCAAAATGATTGAGGAATAGAAATGGGTGTACAATATATACAAACTTGTGAAGGAATCATGCCCAAAACACACCTACATTCAAAAATTTGACCAGTTCTACATATTTCAGAAAATATAACATTAAAAAAAATTAATAGCCAGAGATTCCAACGTCAAGGTTTGTTGGAAGACACATTATATGTATCAATAAAATGTGGATTTAGTTACTTACTAAACCAAAAAATAAATCACTTATTGTTTAATGTCCTCTGAATTACAACTGATAAGGAAATTCCTGCAACTAATTCATACATAAACCACAGTACCTTTTAGGAAAAAAATTCAGCCTTATTTTTCAACTTGATCATCATAGATACACCACAGTCCTTCATAAACAAGCACTAGTACTCATTATTTTCAAAATTAACTTTAACATCCAGTTATTATACTCTACTAGACGGAAGAGTGATTTCATTAAATTTCTGTTCTGTATGCAGGTATGTGCATCTCTCCACATCACATCTCAGGACTTCTGTTTGCACATTTAAACTATCTTACTATCTCTTTTAGGTAAAGATTTTCACTTCAAGTTCATTCTCAGCTGATTCCTCACTCTACCACATCCCTCTACACCTTCTCTCAGAAGATGTTTTCATTGCTTTATTCAAACAATATAGTTTTTATTTCCTTTGAATGCATCTTTTAAATTTGGCTATATTTAAATGTTTACCTTCTTTGTCACTTTTGCTTGCTATCCAGATCACTATCTGGTACTTTTTTTTTAGTTACTGTTTTTGTCATATGCAGAAATTTTACTACTCTTTTTTTTTAAAAAAATAAATCAACTTTAGTGGAAACAGAAAAACTAGAATCGTGATATTTGAAAAAGGGACTAGCTTCCTCAGAACGTCAAAATGTTGCTCAATGGTAATTCTTTGGGGATATATTGAGATTAGTCACACAGCTTTTAATCCAATTATTCTATGCTATGTTGACTGGAAGCACCATCCCTGGAGGTATTTAAAGAACGAGTAGGTTTGGTGCTTAGGAATATGGTTTAGTGGTGGACTTGGCAGTGTCAGGTTAATGGTTGGACTCGATGATGTTAAAGGTCTTTTCCAACCAAAATGATTATATGATTCTATGACTGTGTCAGTGTTTGAACCTTAAAAAAGTCTCAATGTACCTTGTACACCAGAATGTACATTTCAATTTAAACATATTGCCTAACTTGGAATAACAAAATTAAACTAGCTCTGGTCTCCAATGAATGTACTAATTTACATTAATCTAGCTCTCTTTCACCCATATGATTAGCTCAAATTTCAACAAGTTATGTATTAAATATGAATACGTTTTATGAAAATGTTCTGCATTTAATGAGTCTGAATGTTAGCTTTGATAAAATGCGCTTAGGCTTTCTGCTGTTTTTTATTTATTCAGAAAAAAACGGCTATCCAGCATCTTTATACTGAGTGTCATTTTAAGTATTATGTATTTCTATTTAATTATTTCTTAAGGAAAAAGAACCTTTCATGCCCTTTACAGGCTTTCTACCACATTTACTCACTTCACTTTTGCCTCCATTAGTATCAGTACTACACAAAATATGTACCCATATATGCATTGTTTTTAAAAAAACCCATTTCATAGATGCAAACAGAACTCACTTTTTTTCAGAAGATATCCTTTTTTGACAATGTTTTTATAAAAAGCATCCTTTGTTTTACGACGAATTGTATTGTAGATTTCTTTTCCATCTACTGTATCATTAAGCACTTGTTCTTGATGCTGGTAAACAAGGAAGAAATTAACGTTTTTTTAAGCTCAGAAATCACTGTGAAACAATGGCACACTATCAAGCTGCAACTGAAATTGTACCAAATGCTACCAATTCTTTATTATTATTCTCTGATGTGTCTTAACAAAGCAATATAACTTAATACAATACCTTTGCCAGAAATGTCATATAACTATTACTTGTTCAATGAAGGGGGAAAGGGATAAAACCTGGTTCACTACAGATGAGCCAGGGGGAAGTATCCCAGGGTTAGGTGTAAAAGGCACAAGCAACGGTAAGAGATGCTCCATTAAATCTCTGAAGTGTCTGTATACCAATGCAAGAAGCATGGGGAATAAGCAGGGTGAGCTAGAAATCTGTGTGCAGTTGGAGAACTATGATCTCATTGCAATTACAGAGACCTGGTGGGACAGCTCACATAAATGGAATGTGGCCCTTGATGGCTCTGTCCTTTTTAGCAAAGCCAGGCCAACAAGGCGAGGTGGGGGAGTTGCTCTTTACGTGAGAGAGCAACTGGAATATATCGAGATCTATCCAGGGGCGGATGAGGAGCAAGTCGAGAGTTTGTGGCTGAGAATGAAGGGGCAGGCTAGCATGGGTGATACTGTGGTGGGTGTCTATTACAGACCACCTGATCAGGAGGAGGAAGTTGATGAGGCCTTTTACAGGCAGATGGCAGCAGCCTCTCAATCCCAGGCCCTGGTTCTCATGGGGGATTTCAACCACCCAGATACTTGCTGGAAGTCCCCCACAGCCAGCCATCCTCAGTCCAGGGGGTTCCTCCAGTGCATCGATGATAACTTCTTGATGCAAATGGTGGATGAGCCAACCAGGAGAGGAGCGCTGCTGGACCTTGTGTTCACCAACAAGGAGGGTCTGGTTGAAGCAGTGAAGGTTGAGGGCAGCCTTGGCTGCAGCGACCATGAGACGGTGGAGTTCAGGATCCTGTGCGGTAGAAACAGAATACCAAGCAGGATCGCAACTCTGGACTTCAGAAGGGCCAACTTTGGCCTCTACAAGAAATTGCTGGGGGAAACCCCTTGGGACAGGGTGCTGGAAGGTAAAGGGGCCCAAGAGAGTTGGTTGGCATTCAAGGACCACTTCTTCCAGGCTCAGGATCAGTGCATCCCAACAGGTAGGAAATCAAGAAAGAGATCCATGCAGTGGCTGTGGTCTGACTGGATTTCAGCAAGGCATTTGACACTGTCTCCCACAGCATCCTCATAGGTAAACTGAGGAAGTGTGGTCTGGATGACCAAGTAGTGAGGTGGGTCGGGAACTGGTTGAAGGGAAGAAGCCAGAGAGTTGTGGTCAGTGGGGCAGAGTCTAGTTGGAGGCCTGTGTCTAGTGGGGTCCCTCAGGGGTCAGTGCTCAGGCCGGTGCTGTTCAATACATTCATCAATGACCTGGACGAGGGATTAGAGAGTGTTGTCAGCAAGTTTGCTGATGACACAGAACTGGGAGGAGTGGCTGACACCCCAGCAGGCTGTGCAGCCATTCAGAGAGACCTGGACAGGCTGGAGGGCTGGGCAGGGAGAAATCTGATGAAGTTCAACAAGGGCAAGTGTAGAGTCTTACACTTCGGAAAGAACAACCCCATGTGCCAGTATAGGTTGGGGACTGCCCTGCTGGAGAGCAGCACAGGGGAAAGGGACCTGGGGGTTCTAGTGGACAGCAGGATGCCCATGAGCCAGCAATGTGCCCTCGTGGCCAAGAAGGCCAATGGCATCCTGGGGTGTGTTAGAAGGGGAGTAGCAAGTAGGTCAAGAGAGGTCCTCCTGCCCCTCTGCTCTGCCCTGGTGAGACCCCATCTGGAATATTGTGTCCAGTCCTGGGCCCCTCAGCTCAAGAGAGACAGGGAACTGCTGGAGAGAGTCCAGCGCAGCCACAGGGATGATGGAGGAAGTGGAACATCTCCCTGATGAAGAAAGGCTGAAGGAGCTGGGTCTCTTTAGCTTGGAGAAGAGGAGGCTGAGGGGTGACCTCATCAATGTTTATAAATATGTCAAGGGGGAGTGTCAGGAGGATGGAGCCAGGTTCTTTTCAGTGGCGTCCACTGACGGGACAAGGGGCAATGGGTGGAAGCTGGAACATAGGAGGTTCCATAAAAGTATTAGAAAAAACTTTTTCCCTGTGAGAGTGACAGAGCACTGGCACAGGCTGCCCAGGGAGGTTGTGGAGTCTCCTTCTCTGGAGACATTCAAAACCCGCCTGGACGCATTCCTGTGCAATCTACTGTAGGTGGTCCTGCTCTGGCAGGGGGGTTGGACTAGATCATCTTTTGAGGTCCCTTCCAACCCCTGACATTCTGTGATTCTGTGATTAGGCCAGAATTATAATATGATAAGAAAAATAAGGTTTAAATACAGAACAACTTTCACAAAGTAACATCTGTATTTATTTTTTTTAACACTAAACAGAAAGCAGCATCTTTTACGGTGATTTATGCAAAATTTATACAAGACTTTTAAGGTTATTTAGCTTCTAACTGTCTTCTGCCAAAAGTTTCGGGACTGAGTAATTAAGGATAAACTCTGAATCAACAAGAATGGTGCAGATAACAATTAAAACTGAATGATTAAACACAAAGTTGCATAATCCCTCACTAATCTTATTAGCACTCATGTCCTAAATTAGTATCATTTTAATAAAGAACAATAGGAGAAAGTGAAATAGAAGTGAATAGGAGAAAGTGAAATAGGAGAAAGAAATAGAAATAGGATAATTCACACAGAAAACTAAGATTTGGAAATGTAAATACCAAGGTATATTGGCCAAAAGGAAAGCCAAATTTGATCTTTACTGAGTCAGCTGATCTGCAAAAGATCTTTAGCCATAAGAAAATATGAAAAGCAAGACTGTCAAGCAGTGAGAACAGTATCGAGATGAAGTGATATATGCACTGGTTCTATATGAGATACTCTAGTTTTCTCCCTTCCCCCCATATAAGAATTATGGTTTTGAACAACAGGACAAAGGCAAGATGAAAAAGCATTTCAGTAATAGGAATTATAGGACTCACAATGGAAGCAATATCCAAATTTTTACTAACTCAATATAATATCCATAACATAGCTATGAAAGAAACAGTGTACAAAACAATATATCTAGTGAAAAAATGGTTTAAAGTACATTTCAAATTAGAAACAGGAAGTCTATTAGATTGAACCAAATAGTACGCAAGACTTTGGAAATTTTTTTCCTTGAAAACAGAACATGACAGTATGTAGAAGAATACACAAAGAAATTTAATTACACCACCAATAACTTTTGGAATAACTTAAAAGAATTTGGTGCAATCTCACATGGATATACAAAGTGCCAAAGTGAAGATGATTGCCGTGATACAAAAAGAATTACGGAGAACAAGGAAAGTTACTAGGTGAAGCTTTTCCAGGATCAGCCTTGGATTTCAAATTTCCTACATTTGTCTCAACCACATTACAGAGCATGAGTCAATAGTAGCAGACAACTGGGAAGCATTGATAACAAGCCAATCAGCAATAAAGGAATGATCAAAATAACAAGGCATAAGTCTAGTAATACAACATAAAATTTGCACTTGTTGATACTTACCAATAGAAAACAATATAATATAATGTAGCTATGATAATGATACATATAATATTCTCAGATATATCTGGTAAGTACTCTCACAGAAAAAAGGAATTACTAATTGCATGGTATTCTGAGCGGTTCTGGTCCATTACATTCAAGAAACATGAACTCACACTGGAATTGGTGATAGTAGGGCAACTACAAGAATGTTATGAAGAGATAAAAGACAGATTTGGTATGCTCAGCTTAATGAGATGACTACAGGTAAATAAAAGAAATGCCCTTGTATTAATAAAATAGATCTAACAAAGGGGTAATTATTTAGGTTGGAAATTAAAATCAAATTTCTAAACTTCAAAACAGGAAAATTTGAGAATAGATAGGGAATAAAGTATACAAATATACTTTAGAACTAGTTATAACTTTATGAAAAACTAGATGATGTGGTTTATTTTTTACTGGTGTTCTCTTAAGATGAATTTATGCTACAGGGCAACAATGTTCCAGAACATGCCCTGCAATCCCAGTTCCCTGATTATCTGTGAAGTTTTTCTGTGCATATAGATTTTCTCTAGGGAAAGAAAGAAGCCAGACACAGAAGAATGGAGGGCAGCCTAGTTCCCCCCTCAACATGGTATTAAGGCACAGCATTGGTTCAATCAGGGACCAGAGACTGGGGCACAAGGCAGAGTATTTATATCCCAGAGCACGGACAAAGCTTACTATATCTTCTGTTTAATACAAGCCAACCTTAGGTAAGTGAATGTCTATGAGGATAAAATGAAAGAAACACACAAATTCAAAACAATCATTACCATGAATATTTCTGCTGTAATTCAGTTCCTATATTATAAATATTTGAAGATTAAGTCAATATCTTCAATAACAAGTACTAAGAGATGAAGCTTTACCTGCACCAGAACAGGATCTTTAAGGTAATATCCTTCAACAATCTGTTCTTTTCTATAATGTTCAACGATCTCAGCAATACTGTTCAAATGATAAAAATAAGATTGAAAATGTTAATCCAGTTAATTTTTCCTCTATATGAGAATTTGCTTTTCCATGTAATCACACTACATTTCCTCACAAATTTATAATAAAAATCATAACCTCATTTATAGCACTGACTATTAATACATTGAAGTCAAGAAAATTCACAAAACTATACTCATAATGTATTAATTCTAAATTCCACAGAACATTTTCAATCATTTGTTGAAAATGCCAGTATTGTGTCTGGCTGGAATGGAATTAACTATCCCCATAGCAGCCCTCATAGTTCTGTGCTTTGTATTTGTAGCTAGAACAGTGTTGATAACACACCAGTTTTGGCTAATGCTGAGCAGTGCTCACACAGCACCAAGGGTGTCTCTCCAGTCCCATTAATCAAAGGCCAACAGGATGGAGGTGGACAAGATGTTCGGAAGGGATATAGTCAGGACAGATGACTCAAACTGACCAAAGGGATATTCCATACCATATGACCTTTGCTCAGAAATAAAAGCTAAGAGAAAGGAGGAGTGGGGGACATTAGTTATTAAGACATTTGTCTTCTGAAGCAACTGCTATGCATACTGAGGCCCTACTCACCAGGAAGTGGCTAGACATTACTTGCCGATGGGAATTAGAGAATAAATATTTTTGTTTTCCTTTGCTTCCACATGCAGCCTTTGCTTTTCTATATTAAACTGCCTTTATATTGACCCACGAGTTTTTAATCTTATTTTAATCTTTTTTTCACTCAGGAGGAGTGAGAGAGGGTCTTGGTGGATATCTGGTGGCCAGCCAAGTTCAATTCACCACAATGCCAAATGAGTACACTATCTTTTCCACATTCAAGTAATGCACGTGCAATTCCCAGGTTGAAAATTGCCGTTTTATTGGTGACAATTTTCAAAGTCCCAGAATAATGGGAAAGGGAATGGGAGATACTTCAAACTGTGCAAAGCAATTTCTTTCTAAGGAAGACAGGAGTGGGAAAAGAAAAAGTTATGACATGTGAATTATGCAGATTATAGCTCAAAATCACTGAACTATGATTACCTACCCAGTCAGTAACACTCCTCTATGGGGAAGATTGCATTCTAATTACCAGAACTGGGTTTAGAGACACACAAAATAAAGTTCAACATATCTTTGAGCTGCTCTTATTTTTTGCAGTTACATTGTAGTAAAGAGAAGTAACATTAACATAAACACAGATGAAACATTCATATACAAAATATCAACTGGAAAAAAAGTATGAAGTAATTAAGTGGAGAACATAAATATACTTTGTTTTCTCACTTCATATCATAGAATCATAGAATGGCCTGGGCTGGAAGGGACCTCAGAGATCATTTTAATCCAACCTCCCTGTTGTGAGCAGGGACGCCACCTCTCGACTAGGTCAGGCAACACACGTGAGAACTGAACGGGAATCGAACCCGCGACCTTGGTGTTTCAAGCACCACGCTCAACCCACTGAGCTAAACCGGCCCTCATATACTGTTTGATGCATGTACAAATGTATGCAATACACGTGATAGATAGTTGGCCTATTACAAGTGGATAAAATTTTCTCCAAAAGAAAGATAGATAGGATACTATAAAAAAACCATAAAAATATATAAATAAAACAACAGAAATATAACTTTGCTTTTTCTCTGTCTTATTCTTCTAAGCTATAAATTAGTGTATGCCTGTAAATCAATGAATCTTTCCATAAACATTTTGATTTTTCAGGTTTGGAAAGTGAAGTAAAATTTCTCAATATTACAAAAATCAAATAAGTTTCAATTTTTAATGGAATACAATATGCATATGTCATTTTCTCCATAAAAATTGAAGCTCTACCATACTGCATAAAATAATCACTCGCATTTTCCATGTTGCAGTTGACTGGAGGTTAGCAAATCACAGAATCACAGAATGTCAGGGGTTGGAAGGGACCTCAAAGATCATCTAGTCCAGCCCCCCTGCCAGAGCAGGACCACCTACAGTAGATTGCACAGGAACGCGTCCAGGCGGGTTTTGAATGTCTCCAGAGAAGGAGACTCCACAACCTCCCTGGGCAGCCTGTGCCAGTGCTCTGGCACCCTCCCAGTAAAAAAGTTTTTCCTCATATTTTTATGGAACCTCCTGTCTTCCAGCTTCCACCCATTGCCCCTTGTCCTGTCAACGGACGCCACTGAAAAGAACCTGGCTCCGTCCTCCTGACACTCCCCCTTGACATATTTATAAACATTGATGAGGTCACCCCTCAGCCTCCTCTTCTCCCAGCTAAAGAGACCCAGCTCCTTCAGCCTTTCCTCATCAGGGAGATGTTCCACTCCCTCCATCATCTTTGTGGCTCTGCGCTGGACTCTCTCCAGCAGTTCCCTGTCTCTCTTGAGCTAAGGGGCCCAGGACTGGACACAATATTCCAGATGTGGCCTCACCAGGGCAGAGCAGAGGGGCAGGAGGACCTCTCTTGACCTACTTGCTACTCCCCTTCTAATACACCCCAGGATGCCATTGGCCTTCTTGGCCACGAGGGCACATTGCTGGCTCATGGGCATCCTGCTGTCCACTAGAACCCCCAGGTCCCTTTCCCCTGCGCTGCTCTCCAGCAGGGCAGTCCCCAACCTATACTGGCACATGGGGTTATTCTTTCCCAAGTGCAAAACTCTACACTTGCCCTTGTTGAACTTCATCAGATTTCTCCCTGCCCAGCCCTCCAGCCTGTCCAGGTCTCTCTGAATGGCTGCACAGCCTGCTGGGGTGTCAGCCACTCCTCCCAGTTTTGTGTCGTCAGCAAACTTCCTGACAACATTCTCTAATCCCTCATCCAGATCATTGATGAATATATTGAAAAGCACCGGCCTGAGCACTGACCCCTGAGGGACCCCACTAGACACAGGCCTCCAACTAGACTCTGCCCCACTGACCACAACTCTCTGACTTCTTCCCTTCAACCAGTTCCCGACCCACCTCACTACTTGGTCATCCAGACCACACTTCCTCAGTTTACCTATGAGGATGCTGTGGGAGACAGTGTCAAATGCCTTGCTGAAATCCAGTCAGACCACAGCCACTGACGCCCATGCACAAGCAAGGCCAGAAGGAGGATCCAGGGAACTACAGGCCTGTCAGTCTGACTTGGGTGCCTGGCAAGGTTATGGAGCGGATCATCCTGAGTGCCATCATAAGTCACATACAGGACTACCAGGGGCTCAGGCCCAGTCAGCATGGGTTTAAGAAAAGCAGGTCCTGCTTGACTAACCTGATCTCCTTCTATGAAATGGGTGACTTGCCGAGTAGATGAGGGAAAGGCTGTGGGATGTTGCCTATTTGGACTTTAGTAAAGCCTTTGACACTGTTTCCTGCAGCATTCTCCTGGAGAAACTGGCTGCTCATGGCTTGGATGGGTATACCCTTTGCTGAATAAAAAAACCGTTGAATGGCCTGGCCCAAAGAGCTGTGGTGAATGGAGTTAAATCCAACTGGTGTCCCTCAGGGCTCGGTGCTGGGGCCACTCCTGTTTAACATCTTTATCAGTGTTCTAGATGAGGGGATGGAGTGCACCCTCAGCAAGTTTGTGGATGATGTGAAGCTGGGCGGGAGCGTATATATGCTTGAGGCTATGAAGGCTCTACAGAGGAACCTGGACGGGCTGGATCAATGGGTCAAGGCCAGTTGTATGAAGTTCAACAAGGCCAAGTGCCAGGTTCTGCACTTGGGTCACAACATCCCCACGCAACACTACAGGCTTGGGGAGGAGTAGCTGGAAAGCTGCCTGGCTGAAAAGGACCTGAGGGAGTTGGTTGAGAGCCGGCTGAACATGAGCTAGCAGTGTGCCCAGGTGGCCAAGAAGGCCAACGGCATCCTGGTCTATATCAGGAATAGTGTGGCCAGCAGGAGCAGGGAGGTGATTATCCCCCTGTACTTGGCACTGGTGAGGCTGCACCTTGAATCCTGTGTTCACTTTTGAACCCCTCACTACAAGAGAGACACTGAGGTTCTGAAGCATGTCCAAAGAAGGGTAACAAAGCTGGTGGAAGGATCTGGAGAACAAGTCTTATGCGGAGAGGCTGAGGGAACTGGGCTTCTTTAGCCTGGAGAAAAGGAGGCTCGGAGGAGACCTTATTGTTCTCTACAATTACTTGATAGGTGGTTGCAGCAAGTTGGGTTTCAGTCTCTTGTCCCAAACAAAAAAAAGGGTAGGGGAGGTTTAGATTAGACATTAGGAAACATTTCTTGACCAAAGGGTTGTCAAGCACTGGAATGGGTTGCCAGGGAAGTGGTTGAGTCACCATCCCTGGAGGTATTTAAAAGATGTGTAGATGTGGTGCTTAGTGACATGGTTTAGTGGTGGACCTGGTATTGCTAGCTTAATGGTTGTACGATGATCTTAAAGGTCTTTTCCCACCTAAACAATTCTGCAATCGTAAAAATTATTTTCACACTCTGTGACAGGAGTTCTGGAGGAAAGTATTTTTTTCCATTTTCTACATCATTTATTGGAAACACTTTTTATCATTTTGCAGGTTTCATAAAAATAATGTCACAATTTTAATCAAAAATTATAGTCTTTAAATAGGTCACATGTCCCATTTATTTTCTTTTTCCCCCAATACGTAACTAAAGGAATAATTCAGTCCTGTTAGTATTTTCTCCCTTCACCAGGTTGCTTTTCCAGATACATTTGCAAGAAAAAGTATATGAACCTTTTGGAATTTCATGGTGTTCTGCATTAATTTGTCATAAAATGTGATCTAACCGTCTTGATCTAAGTCAAGAGCTTTGACAAATAGAATGTGTCTAAAATAATAACACAAAAGCAATTCTGATCCTCCATGTCTTTATTGAACACACTCATTCAACATTCAAAATGCCAGTGGAAAAAGTAAGTGAATCCTTGGAACCAATACCTGGTTGACCCCTCCTTGGCAGCAATAACCTCAACCAGGCGCTCCCTGTAGCTGTGGATCAGAGCTGCACATCCTTCAGGAGGGATTTTAGCCCATTCTTCCTGGCAGAACTGCTTTAGCTCTGCCATATTCTTTGGGAGTCTCACGTGTATGGCTCTCTCCAAGTCATTCCACAGCATCTCTGTTGGGTTGAGGTCTGGGCTCTGACTTGGCCACTCGAAAAGGCAGATTTTGTTTTTCTGAAGCCGTTCTGTTGTGGGCTTGCTCCGATGTTTTGGGTTATTGTCCTGTTGCATCACCCAACGTCCACAGAGTTTCAGCTGATGTACAGACATTCTCACATTATCCTGAAGGATTTTTTGGTACACTTGGGAATTCCTCTTCCCCTCACTGACTGCAAGATGGCCAGGCCCTGAAGCAGCAAAGCAGGCCCAAATCATGATGTTTCCTCCACCAGACTTTACGGTTGGGATGATGTTTTCATGACGATATGTAGTGGTCTTTTTACACCAGATGTAGTGCTGAGTGTTCTTTGCAAATAGTTCAATCTTTGTCTCATCAGTCCACAAAACATTTTGCCAGTATCACTGTGCAGTGTCAATGTGCCCTTTCGCAAACTTCAGGCGTGCAGCAATGTTCTGTGTAGGAAGCAGCGCCTTCCTTCGTGGTGTCCTGCCACAGACACCCTGCTTGTTCAGTGTTTTACGTACTGTAGACTCATGAACACAGATGTGAGCCAGTTCCAATGATGCCTTCAGCTCTTTGGCTGCCACTCGGGGTTGTTTCTTTTCCTCATTGGTCTTTGTTGTGCTCTTGGGGTCATTTTGACAGGGTGTCCACTTCAGAGGTCCTTGAAATCACTTTGTAACCCTTTCCAGCTTTATGTAAATCAACAATTCCTGATCGTAGATCCTCTGAAAGCTCTTTTTGGGGAGCCATGGCTCACATGAGCATACATCTTGTGCAGAGCAAACTCAAAACATTTGAGTTTTTTATCAGTCAACGTAGCTCTAGGCCACACCTCCAAACTCCTTTTCTTAACAAGACTCCAGGTTAACCTGACTCCGATTAGCTTTTTTGAGGTCAGCTTAAGGGTTCACTCACTTTTCCACTGGCATTTTGAATGCTGAATGAGTGTGTTCAATAAAGACCTGGAGGATCAGAATTGGATTTGTGTTATTATTTTAGGCACATTCTATTTGTCAATACTCGACTTAGATGATGGTTAGATCACATTTTATGACAAATTAATGCAGAACACCATGAAATTCCAAAAGGTTCACATACTTTTTCTTGCAACTGTAGCTCTTCACATTTTTAAAGAAGTACTATTAATCAGGACTGCCCTAAAATTTCTGCATTGCAGATGCTATCAATTTACATACCTGATTTTTTCTTGGGACAGTCTGGTCAAAATATTTTTTCAACTTGTGTAATTTTTTTTTCAAACGACTATTGTGTAATACAAATGTTTTTACAACCGTTAAGTCTTTCCTCACTTATTTCTGACTGCTTTTAAAACTTGTATTACATGGCAATATGAACAGACATGATTTTTTCCAGTGCATTCACAAATCTGCATAGTAGAATACCTCCCCTTCCAAAAAAGAAAATCAAGAATACCTTGACTACCAATGTCTCCTCTCTTTCATTGATTAGAATTACAGGAGTCATCCCTCAACGTAAGAAGCAATTGCCTGATTTCTAGAATAAACTGAGTTGTATTTGAAAACTCTTTTTGGAGTTAGAGTATCATATAGTCTAGGACTTTATGCCATGATGGAGTGATTAAGGGTTGGGTTTTTCTAGCCCTCTTGTCCCCCACACAAACTCAGTTCAGATGGTCATTTTATATTGTCTTCATACTAAAGCAGCCCAAATGACTGAAGAAGTCAAACACTGCATACAGAAAGATAATGCATATTTTTGAATACACTTGAGAATGAATTTGCAAGTGATCCAAGTTTTCTAACATGTAAAATGTAAACCATGAAATCAGGCTTACCACAAAAAGAATTTAAGGGACAGGAAAAAAGGATTTATAACTCTTCACGGTCTGACTGCAACAAAATGCTATTTACACAAAATACATCAAGAAACATAAACCATTCTACGATTCTGTGAAGGTGTCGAGGGTTAGGATTGGGCTGCCCAATGAATGCTATAAATAAGAATGAATTAAAAAACTGAATGGTTAAACTTGATTTGACGTAGAGAAATAAAGATGAATCTCAATATTGCATTATAGTTACTTTACAATTTGTAAGACTTTACAAATCGTAAGATGTTTAGCATAGGGCTTATTAAACTGCCCCTATCCTAGCTATCTGGAAAATTTAAAAAATCACATCATCATGAGGAGTATCATTATTTTAATACTTCATGGTTGAATTAAGAGTTATTCCAACTGCTTATATTTCAAGCAGCAAAAAATCCATAAAAAACACTATACATTATTAAATTATAAAGAAAATTAATTAACATGCTAAGCCCATATTGCTCAGCCTATCAAAATATGGATTAATCAATCACTTAAAATAAAAAAGACTTCCAACAACTCCAATCTTCTAGTCTCAAATTGTCTCATCTATTAAATTAAAGATAACTTGAAAGCTTGTTCAATGTATAACTGTTCCTTATAGTCTTGGTTTGAGCTAAACAGAACCAATTCTGTTTAGTGATTTTTACTTTCCAGTTTAGTGTCTTCTAAGAGGCTGCATGTTCTGAAGTCAGCAGCATGTTTCTGCAGACAGTGTGTGCTACTGGCAGTGATAACACCTGATGTTTGCAGTCACTGCCTGGGGCTGGGATGCAGAAAGGCTCTTGCTTATACTTATTCCTATAGTGACCAAGGCCACTGTTGGCTCTTGTGTGCCACGCTGGGGGTGCCAGGAAGTAAAAAGTTGCACCTCCAGGAAGGAACAGACAGTACAGGTGACTGAAACCTGACCAACAAAAGTATTCCATTCCATACATGTCATATTCAGTGTAAAGCTGAGGGATCATGGAGATAAAGCCCTTTTGCTCTTCGGCTTCTTCAGTTGCAACTGTCTGAAGATCTTTTGACTTTCATCTCAGTCCTCAATTCCTGTATCCAGCTCCCCTCTGTTGCTGAGCCTGGGACTTCCCGGGTGCCTGCCTGTTCTGCAGCATCAGTTGTGATTGCTGTGGTAGGGGGAAGTTGGGTTCAATATCAGTTGTGTATATATTTGTAAATATTTCATTATTTTCATTAGTAATATTATTGTTCATTAGAGCTGGTTTAGTATTTTTTTTCCAGTCCATAAGTCTCTCTGGCTTATGTGTGACTGACTCTAGGTGATCCTGCTCTGGCAGGGGGGCTGGACTAGATGATCTTTTGAGGTCCCTTCCAACCCCTGACATTCTGTGATTCTGTGTGATGTGTTGTGGTATTGTTTACTTGTTGTTATATTTTTTTTTACGGTTTGTCCATTCCTGGCATTTGACAAAAGCTACCGCCATGCTGTGGTGTTTACTGCTGATTTATGCTGTGATAAATTGGGCAATTAGTTTACTTGGGTACCTTGGGGACAGGTTGATGGATTCTGTTGCTAATTACACTTTCAATTTCGCCTTGGGAAAGTATACTTTGTTTTCCAAGCTGATTCCACTAGATTCTGAGGATAGTGAATGTGGTTATTACAGTCAAACTATTGTGTTTTTCTCATTTATACTGAATTTAATATTGATTCTTTCTAATATCTTTTTGGCATAGCATCTGAGTAAGCATTGGTGCAGGACAACAATGGCTGATACCATAGACTTGGATGGCAGAGAAGTCAGGCAGTTGAGACCCCTGTCCAAAGACACAGGTATTGGCAATGCACTTGTGAGAAAGAAAAACAATCTCAGCCTCTGGAGTTGATTCTAGTCAGCTGTAAAGAGCAGGCACCCCTTTACAGGCTATATCGATTACTGTCTGATCAAGGGGACCCCCATAGAAAAAGGTATTAAGTACCTGAGAGAATTAACTGTGTGAAAGGTGATTTATAGCAACTGGTGAGCAATTGTAGACCCTGATGAAATGTCATGCCACCGACATGTGCTGCAGAGGTTTGTGCAGAGTGCACAAACAATTTATATGCACACCCTGGCAACAATGGTCTGGAGAGCCGATGACCAGACACCAACAGTGAGTGAAGTGGCCAATAAAGTACGATAGTACAAAGACAGTGCTGCTAATCCCCAACAGGCCTGCAATGCTGCCATGGCAAAAATTAATTGAAAACCTGTTTGATAAACTGTCCAAGAAAGAGGATGGACCCGCATTGATGCCATTAGGAGAAGATGTTCCCCTACAGAACTGGCTACAGATGAATGGAACATGTCATGACGTGAGTATAGAGATGACACGAGTGGATAGGATGGAAAATCTACCTCTGCTCTACAGGCACAAGTATGTAAGTTATGAAGTAAAAAAAATTAAAAAGAGCGTTTTCCCAGGAGGAAGATTGCTCTGCTCTACTGTAAGCGGTCCCATGATGGGTGCTCAGATTCATATGTGAGTAGGGGGAATGAAAATGCAGTACACACAAATCCCGAGAAGCATGTAAGCCCTGTAAACTACCCATGAAATTAGAGGGGCCCTGCCTCCAGCCAGGTGGAGGAGAGGGACAACTGAGTTTATTGGACTGTGTGGATTCGGTGGCCTGGCACATTAGAACCACGAAAATATAGAGCTCTGGTGGACACCGGTGCACAGTGGACCCTAATGCCATCGAATCATACAGATACTGAAACTGTTACTATTTCTGGAGTGATGGGCGGTTCTCAACAACTGTCTGTATTGGAGGTCGAAATGAGCCTTACTGGGAATATGTGGAAAAAGCACCCTATAGTGACTGGTCCAAATGCCCCATGCATCCTTGGCATAGACTTCCTCAAGAAAGGGTGTTATAAGGACCCAAGAGGGTATCGATGGGCTTTTGGCATAGCAGTTGTAGAGACTGAGGACGCTGATCAGCTGTCTAGCTTGCCCAAACTTTCAGAGGAGTCTAGTGTCGTAGGGCTGATGAAAACTGAAGACCAACAGGTACCAATTGCTACTAAAACAGTGCATCGACGACAATATCGTACCAACCGAGACTCTGTAGTCCCCATCCATAAGCTGATACGTCAACTAGAAAGCCAAGGAGGGATCAGCAAAGCTCGCTCACCATTTAACAGTCCTATCTGGCCTGTCCGTAAGTCTGATGGAGAATGGCGATTGACTGTAGACTATAGTGGCCTAAATGAGGTTACCACCGATGAGTGCTGCCGTGCTGGACATGTTAGACCTTCAGTATGAGCTGGAGTCAAAGGCAGCTCAGTGGTATGCCACAATTGACATTGCTAATGCGTTTTGCTCTATGCCTATAGCAGCAGAGTGCAGGCAGCAGTTTGATTTCACCTGGAGGGGTATCCAGTACACCTGGAACCGACTGCCCCAGGGGTGGAAACACAGCCCTACCATCTGCCATGGACTGATCCAGACTGCCCTGGAGAGGGGTAGAGCTCCAGAACATCTGCAATACATCGATGACATCATCGTATGGGGTAACACAGCAGAAGAAGTTTTCATGAAAGGTAAGAAAATAATTGAGATTCTTTTAGATGCTGGTTTTGCCATAAAGAGAAGCAAGGTCAAGGGACCTGCACGAGAGATCCAGTATTTGGGAGTGAAATGGCAAGATGGGCGTCGCCAGATCCCAATAGACGTGATTGACACAATATCAGCTATGTCGCCACCAACTAACAAAAAAGAAACACAATCCTTCTTAGGTACTGTGGGTTTCTGGAGAATGCATATTCCTGGTTATAGTCAGATTGTGAAACCTCTTTTTGATGTGACTCGAAAGAAAACCAAATTTCAATGGGGCCCTGAACAGCAACAGGCCTTTGAACAAATCAAACAAGAGATTGTGCAGGCAGTAGCTCTTGGGCCAATCCGAACAGGGCAAGATATTAAAAATTTGCTATACACCGCAGCTGGGGACAATGGTCCTGCCTGGAGCCTCTGGCAGAGGGCACCAGGAGAAAGTCGAGGTCGACCCTTAGGATTTTGGAGCCGAAAATATAGAGACTCTGAGGCCAACTATACTGCAACTGAGAAAGAAATACTGGTCACATATGAAGGAGTTAAAGCTGCTTCGGAAGTGATTGGTACTGAGGCACAGCTTCTCCTAGTATCACGAATATCAGTCCTAGACTGGATGTTCAAGAGTAAAGTTCCTTCCACACATCATGCCACCGATGCTACATGGAGTAAATGGGTTGCATTAATCACATAGAAAGCTCAAATAGAAAATCTCACTCATCCAGGACTTTTAGAGGTGATCACAGACTGGCCACAAGGTAAAGACCTTGCAATGCCACCTAAGGAGGTGGTGACATGTGCTGAAGAAGCTCCACCATATAATCAGTTACCAGACAATGAGAAGCAGTACGCCCTATTTACTGATGGATCTTGCCGCCTTGTAGGAAATCGTCATAGGTGGAAAGCTGCTGTGTGGAGTCCCACAGGACGCGTTGCAGAGGCAACTGAGGGACAAGGTGGATCGAGTCAGTTTGCAGAGGTAAAAGCCATCCAGATGGCCTTAGACATTGCTGAACGGGAAAAATGGCCAGTGCTCTATCTCTATACTGACTCATGGATGGTGGCAAATGCTTTTTGGGGTTGGTTAAAACAGTGGAAGCACAATAACTGGCAGCGCAGAGGTAAGCCTATTTGGGCTGCTGAACTATGGCAAGACATTGCTGCTCAGATAGAGAACTTAGTTGTAAAGGTACGTCACGTAGATGCTCATGTGCCCAAAAGTCGTGCCACTGAGGAACATCGACACAACCAGCAAGTGGATCAGGCTGCTCAAGTGTTCCAAATAGACTTGGACTGAGAACACAAAGGTGAACTGTTTCTAGCTCGGTGGGGCCATGACACTTCATGACACTTCACCTGGGCACACTGCTGGCTGGTGTTCAGCCACTTAGCTTCTGAGATGAAATACAGCATGTGGCCACAGGCTAGTAAGCATATATTTTCTGTTTCAGATGTAATGATACGCAGTTAGTAAAACCATCCACCCCTACTCCTCCAAACAGACTTTGCCAATTCTTACATGAAAAAGCAGATCTTACTCCAGTAGACACCTACCTTATCCACAGAATAAACAGAAAGATCACAAGACTTGCATGCTTTATTCAAGTCCATGGGAAAATACTATTTCATTATATAGTCTAAATAAATGAATATTTAACATTTCCTATATATTAGGACCTTTAATAGATAACTAAAAGACTACAAATTGGGTGTTTTGTAGAGATAAGAAATAATATAAGCAGATCTCCGTATGAGGGAGTGGAAATACAGTCTGTTATAAATAGAGGTTTTGAGTAATTTATATACAGAATGGTAGGAGACCATGTAAAGGGAAAAGGTTAGTGGAAAAAGTAGTCTTCCTATGCATCACAGAACACTAAATTCCTGAGATATATCCAGGAATTTTTCCCCATGATCACAGAGAATAATTTTGGTTTGCTTTTGAAATACAGGCAGAGACACAGCATTGCTTATATAGGTTGCGGACCTTCCAGTCCCATGTCCAGATATTCAAATTACCTGGGAAATAAAACAGTAGTCAACTTTTGAGTCGGTTTGCTTACTATTCTCAGGCTCTTACTTTTCTATGGAAAATCTTGGTCTATATTTTATGTGACTATTACTGTAATCAATATTCTGCAAACAAAGAACAGATTTGCTTTATTTTACCCATTTTTTAATCCCACTTACAATCACTAAAACAGCAAGAGAAGAATATTAAGAGAAACAACACTACTATTGAGGATATTTTTAAATTTCCAGTCTAATACTAGTATCAAGATTTAAAACAGATACCTTCAGAGCATTTAAAGAAATAGTTTATTAAATGGTTTTCATTGATCTTTTTATAACAGATGTATTTAAACAAGAAGCACTTCTTCAACCTCTAGTTTTTCCACCTTGAATACAAACTCTATGTTTTTAGATAAGCTAATAAAGAAAAACAGATGTTATCTCTGCCCCAAGAAATGCTCATAAATCATTTAATTATTCTACTTCCTGTGTTTCTGTTCTGGATTTAATACCATTTGATCTTTTTCAGCCACTTTTGACTGTTCCATACAATAATCCACCTTAGTCTCCATATACTTAAAGACCTCTTTTTTCCAGTGTCCATAACAAATAAACCACTACAAGAACTAAAAAGCCCACAGCAAGTTATTCCTTTTTTCCTGCTTCTTATTTATTGCTCTCTGCAGTAGATCATATGATAAATAATTTGGGGCAGTTATCACCTCCATTTTATCAACTTTCAAAAATACTAACTTAAACAGAATTTGAGCTTAGTTGTATATTAGTAATTCAAAAAAAAAATCAACTAAAACTAGAAGTCTTTCAAAGCCAAGTAGTTCTCTTTCATTGTGGAAGATCTCAGTAACCAAGGTACCAAAATAGTCAAAAACTCCCTAAAAACATATTGTAACTTAGCAATGCTTGTTTTCCATCCTGTGGCAAGGAAATACTCTTCTCTAGGTAAATGTATTTTATATATACACTTCAAGTGAATCCAGCAGTTGGAAATTAATCTCCTAAAGTAATAACTTATTGCAGTAAGCTTCTGGAGCTATACTATCTAATGATGCAAAGCCATTTGAGAGTAATAAGACTTCTGCTAATTTGCTAATTAGTTTGACATCACCTAGAGTGTGGGCTTTTAGCCTATCATCCTCCTAATAAGCCATGTAACTAGAGAATGGGCAAAATAGGATTTACCTTCATCAAAGGCTGACACTGCAGCTAGCTTGATTTTCAATGAGGATGTCTGGAGGCCAGACTGATTAATGTAGAAGGTACTCAAGCAGCCTGTATGTGGGATATACATAGGTTAATAAGGTTCCAATTGCTTAGTCTCAAACCATTGTCCATTTGAAGCCATATGAAGAAGTCCACTGAACTTAGTTAGGAGACCTCAACGTTTTCTCAGACACACCAGATGCTGGATCTCTACCCACTCAGAAGCCAAGCTAGAAGTGAGAAAAATTCTCTAATGGGATGAAGAATGCCCTGGTTCTAGGCGAACAAGTTTGGAGAATTTCTGACTATGTGACAGGAAATGGCCTCAAAGGAGAAAGGTGAGTTTTCACTTCTGAGATGTCTTGATAATCTTATTCATAGAGTTGTCACAGATTCAAGGATGGAACTGTATTGATAGCTTCTCCCATGAAAGGGGAAATTTACCTCGTTACTTCATTTTTTACATACTACCATATTTTTATACCCATAGCAAAACAAACCAATCCCAAGTTTCATCACTCTAAATCAAGTGATCTGCACTTCTGACCAAAGTATCGTTTACGTGTTTTTATAGTGATTAATTTTTTTTTTCAACAAAGATAATTTTTTCCTTTCTTGTCAATACTAATTTCTATTATTAATACTTTAAAATCCTTACTGAATGTCTCCAATAAAAATAGCATTTTAATTTTCCCTTTTCATAGAATCATAGAAATCACTGGGTTGGAAGGGACCTTTAAAGGTCATCTAGTCCAATCCCCTTGCAGTGAGCAGGGACAGCTTTGACTAGATCAGGTTGTTTCATATAAACAAAACTCCATGTTATAAATAGTAGCTTCCAAGACAACACAACACTCTCCTAATTGCGTGTCACGATACAATTTATAGAGTGAAAAAAGTCATTTACAGAAGGAGAAAAATATTTCAGAAGAAACAAACTACACTTAAGCTACTGAAGGCTTTTAGAATGTGCTTAGTTACAACTAACTACTAAGCAAGTTTGTTAAAACTTAGTATATTAAGAAATACTGAAATCTTATGAACATATCAGTAAGTTAGCAATCTTATACAAATTCTTTACAGAAGTATAAAATACACCCAACTACTAAAACTTACCTATTATAATATCTGCCTCCCATCATAAACTGATTGCTTGATGTTGGACATATTTTAAAACGTTGAATATTCTCACTGGTCCGAAAATAAAGTGAATAATCACCAGGTGTGTTATCTGAAGGCCTCACAAGAAAACTGCACACCTGGCCAACTGAAAAGATATCATAATACAGTGTTATTCACTGTTACTTAGTGTCATTTATGAACTTTTATCAAAGCTCTTTATGTACAAATTAGCAGGAATTGCACACTTAAAGGAGAAAGTCTGGTGTAAATTTCAACAGTAATCCCTGTTCTTCACCCAAATGGAAGTAGTACTAAATTGTCAAAGTTAATTTAAAATCATTTGGCTGTAGCTGACAACCTATTCCCACTTTTGCCATCTCTTTACTAGAGCATATGGTGTGTGTATGGGAGGTTTGACAATGTTTTCACAAAAAAATAAAGATTTTTGTTCTCATATCTAAGGTATGTTATTTAACAGTATGTGTTGGAAATCTTGATGTTTTCATTTTAAAAATTATTTCCTCTATGAGACTAAAAAATATTTATAATGCATACTCCCATGAGCACATAACAGTATTTTCTCCTCAGCATTTTGAAGCCCAAGATATTTTTATTCATATTACAAAAATAAGAAAATAAATTAACTATTTCAATTAGAATTATGAAAATAACTCTACTTGAGAACATTAAACAAAACATTAAATGCTCAGCCATGAGGTTTTTTTCCAATATAGTATCAACCACAGGTCTGATGTTCATATGTTCGTACAGAATAAACAGGTTTTGCTGTAGTCTGTTATAAATGGGATTACTTTGTGTCATTCTGCTACCACTGTATTTCCATCTGAAATACAAGTACCTGTCATCAACAAATTGTAAGCCTCTTGTTTGGAGATCTTCCCATGGAACCATCTTAAAGATGAAGAGGAAAAATTAGAAAGCAAGGCTATCAGCTCTCTTTTTCAGTTCTTATGACATCTAAGGCTCTGACACCTATGAATTAATCTTTATTTTTAAAAACGTATTACATATAGATTATATAAACAACCATTATGTTACTGAGTAATTCTGTTTTTCTACCAACAGAATGAAAAATAAATATCTACAGCTATATAAATAAACTCATTTCAATACAAGTGTTCAACACGAAGTAGATGTTCAAAGCCAAGTGTGTTTAGAGATGAAAAGGCATTGTTTAAATGCTAGATAATTTGACAGGCATATCTGAAGTCAGTCTCAGATAGAAATTTATTTGAAGCATGAAATGCAAAGCCCAAAGAGACTAATGGAAGTTAAATACTGTACAGAATAACAAAACCTGAATTTTGCTAGAAGCTGAGGAAATAAAATCTAGCTTTTTTAGACTACTGAATATGAATTGCTTTAATCTCACACCTTGCATCTTCCAGAGTCCTGCATCAGAGCATCATCCTAAAAAAAAATACAGCAATCTGTCCAGTCTCAATCTGATACCTATGATTATATGAAACAGCTTGATAGTGCATGGCTATTCAGTTTACATGTGGCACACCACACACTACATCTTAAAAGCTCATTCTGTCTTTTAAAAGAAAATTAGAAATATGGCCTTTCATTGCAGAGTGTGTGTGTGTGTGTGCATGCACATGTGTGTTTAAGTGTGTAAAAGAAAGCCTCTTTTATACATCAAAAAAGATCTCTAGTTTTAACTTGCTTCCTATATTACCTTTACAGGACATTCTCTGACTATTGGAATATTCACAGAAATCCTTGCTTCCTCCTAGAATCCTCTAAGCAGCACGAGTAACTGGACTCCCAGTGTCAGAGCTCTAAGAATCTGCTACAAACTACTTTGTTTAAAAAAGAAAAAAGTTCCCATATTCAAAGACATCCCTACTACTGTTATGCTTCTATGCTAAACTGACTAGTAGAACATTAGGAACCAGTAAACTGAAGCCACACAACAATGACTTTCTTTCCCCTATTAATAATAAAACAAAACTCAAGAAATGCCTTCTTCAACCATCAGTCCTTTGGAAACTGAAAACTGGGCAATAAACACAGGAAGCAGCAGCTGCAATTATAGCAAGCAAATGGCGAACAGATTAAGTTATCCAGCTTGTAGGAATTTTCTGTAACTTTCATTTGCTACTCATTTTTACTACTGCAAATAATATAATACTCACCAGTTTCCCATAATATCAATTCATTATAAATTATATTAGGTTTTGGGGTTTTTTTCAAGTATTTAACTGCAGTATTTCACTGCAAAGATTATTCTACAGTCTCCTGGGTTTTGCTTTAAGTGCTAGCACATGAGGTCAACACAGAAACACAGAAAGTGTTACTATTATACTACCATTCCTCTAATGATACTTTGTTCCCTCTCCTACATTTAGAGTTATGCAGACCTGAAAAAAAGGTTACTTCTAGGGCAAACTGTATGCATATAAAAAAAACCCAAACAAACAAAAACCACAAAACACCACACCCTCCATTGTACATATTCTGGGTAAAGCGATCACACAGAGACTCATCCAAGATTTTATCACTGCAAAACCCATTAACATTAGGCATAACTGATACAAAACTTCATGTCAATTACCTATGCATCTTCAACAGCTAGTACAGAAGAAAGGTCTTAACATCAGAAAACAAGTTCACACAGCTTTGGCTCACCTTCTCAATCTAATAGCTAAAGTTTACAAACAGTTATTTTATGATTTGCTTTTAATAACAAAACAAAAATCCTTACATTTTGCCTTCATGAGGATCTTCTTCTCTTCCCTAATAGGAGAATTGACATATTAAGTGCATGACAACAGTATGATTGAGTTTAGAGAAGTAAACTTCATAGGTTAAGACCTTCTGTAGAAATAAATAGCTCTAAGAAGTCCAAGACATTTTTGAACTAGATGGCTTATTGCACAGTTCGTGTAAAGAGGTTTTCAACTTCATTCACTAAGTGGAAATTCAGCCATAACGCGTTATTTCAAAAGATTGCTTCTATCATTCTTCAGAAGTCTTCCTTTACATGTGGCAACTTAAATCTCAACTTTCCTGAACTTCAACCACTAATGTAAGAAAGATTACAGTTACTCTAACACTGCCATTTTAATTTAGCCATTCACATTGTGATATAGATGTGAAAAATAGGTGAAGCAAACTCTACTAATAGCAAAATATATATGCTGCAAAGCAAACATCATCAGGACTCCAAAGCAATGGAAAACTTCTTAAAAAAAAAAAAAAAAAAAAGCATGTGGGAGGGTCAGGTGGGTGTTTTTGTCTATTAATTCATCTCTTCTCCTACAGTAATTCAATTATCTTTAGGTCACCTGGTTATCTTCCTGACTTAACATAAGCCCTTTTAGGTATAATTAACTCATCAATATACTTTTTAACCCACAGTTGGCCCTAAAAAAAACCCAAAACAAAAAAAAACCACAACAAAAACATACCACAGTGAAAAATTTCAGTCTATACATTTATACATTTCATAGCAAACAAAAAAACAACCAACCAAACAAAAAAAAATGCAACTGAATGACTAGCAAGTTCTTTACCAGGACTAGTAAGTTTAGGGAACTGCCTAATAAGTTCACAGTATCATTCATTTGCACATGATCTTCTTTGGATAACATGTGAATAAGTTGATACTGAATTAGGCTTAAAGGTTTCTTATACTATTTAACTGGCAGATTCAACTACTGTAGGAAGGTTTAGAAAAGCACATAAAGTCAGAAAGTTAAACACCCCTAGTTTGGGTTTATTTCAATGTTAACTTACACAAAACATAAAAAAAACCCACATCAAATCTCAGTTCTGCAACAGATTTGAATATAAAAATACTTACCACTTCTTCTACCAGGTCTTCTACAATAAGACCTTGTTCATCTGTCCGTAGGTTTGTAACCCACATCCACCCATCTTCCAATTCATTATGGACAATAAACATATCTCCTTTAAGGAAACTGAAGAGAGTTACAATAAGATTTGTGTTAAAAGTACAATCATAATACAAATTTAATGAACACAATGAATTCTTGAGCACAGTTTCAGCAAAACATTTCAGGAAATCTGATAATGAAAGATACATTTATTGGTATCCCAACAACACCAAGTGCATTTTTCACACAGTTTAAGCAGCTATGATAGATGAATATTTATCCTTCTTTAATTTACATTTAGAATCGAATATACTTAAAGTGTGCTAAGGACACATAAACCAAAAAACATCACAACAATATTAAAAGATAATAGCATTCTTTTATAAAGAGGGATCAAATACCAAACACAAGTAAAACCAAAGATTCCCTTAATAGTCTAATAAAATAATATTTCTGTCAAAACATAATTTTGTATAATAAAGCTTGTGGAATATCCGCTATTTATAGTTTTGCATATGAAGATAAGTGCTAAAAAGAAGATATAGAATAGTTCCTCGAAAAGACATGCAGTTAGCTACAATTAGAGCATAAACACAAAGCATTAAAATGTCCAAGGAAACTTCAGTACTGGAAGGTTAGTATAAGTTATTCCTTAAGTGTAATCCCAAACTCAGGTATACTGGTTTGGCTGGAATTAATTTAATTTTCTTCTTAGTAGCTAGTATGGGGCTATGTCTTGGATCTGTGATGAAAACAGTGTTGAGAGCACAGGTATGTATCAGCTATTGCTGAGCAGTGTTTACACAGAGTCAAGGCCTTTTCTGCTTCTCATACTGCCCTGCCAATGAGCAGGCTGGGGGCACACAAGAGGTTGGGAGGGGACACAGCTGTAACAGCTGACCCCAACTGAACAAAGGGATATTCCACACCATACGACATCATGCTCAGCAATAAAAGCTGGAGGAATGGAGGTTGGCAGGGGGGCAATGGTGTTCAGGGACTGTCTGGGCATCAGTTGGTTAGTGGTGAGCAATTATTTTCTTTTGCATCACTTGTTTCTCTTGGGTTTTATTTTCCCTGACTAGAAAACATTGGCTGTTGGGGGTTTTTTTCCCCCATTACAAAATTTTTAATTTCTTTCTAATTATTGAACTGTCTTTATCTCAACCCATAAGTTTTTCTCATTTTGACTCTTCCAATTCTTTCTTCATCCCACTGTGGGGGTGAGTGAGCAGCTGTGTGGTGCTTAGCTGCCAGCTGGGGTTAAGTCACTACAGTCCTTTTTGGCACCCAACATGGGTCTCAAAGATTTGACCAGAGCATATTAGAAGGAATTTATAATTACTATAGCTGTTAACAGTTGCTGATTATTGATTTATCTGTTCTCAACATTAGTTTATCTGACCTGTGCCATGCTCCCTTTTTTGCTGTACATGGTAAAGAGTGGTTTTGGCTTTTGCAGTTTGCTGTGCTCTGTAGTATTTAGTGGCTTTTTCCCTGGGAGATTTGTTATTACAATACTGGCCTTGAGCTTAATCTGCCCATTACTGTACTTCACGAACCATATAGTCTGCTTTTTTGTGGAGGAAATAAAGAAGAGCACCTTCACCACCTTCTTCTGTGATGTTTTCTTCCTCATTATAACAACTCTTCAGTATCTTGAACATCCTTGGATAACCAAAATTGGTATTTATTCAGAATATTGTTTCAGCTTTTTTCAAGATTAACCAACAATTTAGGAATATTACCCAGGCCCCTTGCAGCAGTGTGGTTATAGGTGGCAAGGCATGTGGGAGAATATGGGCAGGTATCTAGAAAGGTTGTCACCTCTGATGGTCTGGGACTTCACTCCAGGATTCTGATGAAGTAACAGAATGTTTGAAAAAAAAAATGCCCCAATAATTCCCCAGTGGCACAACTTATCACATTGTGCTGGGGCCTGGCCTGCACCTACTGAACACTGCTCAGTACTACTTGGCACCCTCAAGGAAAAGAGAGGGTCTCTGGATCTGAAAACATACCAACAGACACTATGGCTAAAACAGAGACCCAGCCCTCAACTACATCAGCCACATCTATAATTAAAAAGAATCAATGGACGCAGAAGTCAACTCATTTAGTAAGGGATGAAAGAAGCTTCTACTAAGAAGAAGCAGGAGAAAGAATCAGAAGAGGCAGCCTGTTCTGCAGCAGAACAGTCACAAGAAGAGGAGGGGAAAGGGACTGAGACCATGAGACAGAAACTATCCAATCCCTAAGTGAGTTGTGAGATATGTGAAGTTGTAAACCAGGCAAGCAAATTCTCAGCTGGTTACTCCAATGCTGGGAATACTGGAGCCAACAGTCAGGAATTAGAGGGTAAGGAAGTTCAGCAGATGGAATTCCTTGCTAGAGATAAGGCCATTAACAAAGGGATTGTATGTAAAAGGAGCAGGAGTCCTCAGTCTTTAGAGGTGGCTTATGTCAGCTGTGAAGGACAAGTATCCCTTCTTCAAGGAAGAACTTACAAATTCCCAAAGCAAGTGGACCACCGTTGGGGGAGGTATCCAGTATCTGAGGGAATTAGCCATGGTGGAGGTCAACTGTAGCAACTTGGATGACAGCCAGGTATCCAAAAACCCAGATGAATTCTGGTACACGCTGTCCATGTAGCCAAAGTTTGTGTGAAGTGCACCGACATTATATGCCAACACCCTGACAATAATGAGCTGCAGAGACATGGAAGCACCACCTGTGGATGGATTGGCTAGCAAACTCTTAAGAATTCAAAGAGAATCTCACTTCTTCCCTACAGGCCAGGGGATAAACTAACCCAAAAATTCTCCCAGAAATTAAAGAAGGATAGGTCTTCTGCACCAATATTGACCAATGTCTTGGCTATTAAGAGTCAGCATTTTTCTGTTTTAGGGGAGAGGATTACCAGTGATGCACACCACATGTCACCCTGTGGTTCTTCCTGTGTGACCAGGGGGAGGACATGAGGAAACAGAATGGTGAACCTACCTGGAGACTAGAACCTCAAGTACAGGAACTATAAGAAAAAACAACAGCCAAAAGACATCCATTCAGGAAAATTACTAGTCGAGCGTCTGTTACAGCCTAGTTGCTGGCCAGGGTTAAATCATGACATCAAGTCGTATGAAAACCTTTCACTGGAGCACAGAGGGACTTCTCAGTCAAGTCACAGAATCATAGAATTATTTAGTTTGGAATAGACCTATAAGATCAGCAAGTCCAACCATTAACCTAAAAATGCCAAGTCCACCATTAAACCATGTCCCTAAGCACCACATTTACATGTCTTGTAAATAACAGCCTTGGTCTACTGATCCAGTTTGTCCAGTTCCTTCTGCAGAACCTTCCCACCCTCGAGCACATCTATGCTCCCACCTGGCTTCGTGTCATCTGCAAACTTACTAAGGATACACTCGATCCCCTCATCTAGATCATCGATAAAGTCATATGATGCATCAGGGATACAGGTAATAGCTATGAGGTACTGAAGCTCATCAACTACTAGTTCAGTCCAAAATTAGATAGCAATTTTTGAACAGAACATCTCTCAGTTTAGAGGGTGTGACGGATGTACTCACAGTAGTTTGGTTCAAACATTATTGACAAGGAGGTCTGACTAAAATCAGCCTTGCTGTGCAAACCCTGAAAATTGTGCTAGGCCTTATCTGGTGGACCTT
Organism: Trogon surrucura; assembly: GCA_020746105.1. Lineage (NCBI taxonomy): Eukaryota > Metazoa > Chordata > Aves > Trogoniformes > Trogonidae > Trogon > Trogon surrucura. Next base: position 4,785,650 of record CM036657.1, read on the forward strand.
GTACTGATAAACAAGGAGGGATTAGTCAAGGACATGAAGGTAGGGGGCAGTCTTTGCTGTAGTGACCATGAAATGGTGGAGTTCAGGATCATGTGCAGTAGGCACAGAGCAACAAGCAGGACCACAACCCTGGACTTGAGAAGGGCTAACTTTGGCCTCTTCAAGGAACTGCTTGGAGAAATCCCATGGGATAGGGCACTAGATGGTAGGGGAACCCAAGAGAGCTGATTAATATTCAAGCACCATTTCCTCCAAGCTCAAGATCAAATAAGGGAGCCAGGAGACCGGCATAGGTGAGCAGGGAGCTACTGAATAAACTCAAGTGGAAGAAAGAAGTTTATAGAACATGGAAGAAGGGGCTGACCACTTGGGAGGAATACAAGAATATTGTCAGAGGATGTAGGGATGCAACAAGGAAAGCTAAGGCCTCCCTAGAATTAAACCTGTCAAGGGAGGTCAAGAGCAACAAGAAAGGCTTCTTCAGGTACATTAGAGGCAAAAGGAAGACTAGAGAAAATGTGGGCCCACTGCTGAATGAAGTGAGTGCCCTGGTGACCAAGGATGCAGAGAAGGCATAGTTACTGAATGCCTTCTTTGTCTCTGTCTTTACTGCTAAGGTTGGCCCTCAGGAGTCCCAGACCTTCAAGACCACAGAGGAAAACAGGAGAAAGGAAGACTTTGCCTCAGTTAAAGAGGATTGGGTTAGAGATCAGTTAAACAAACTGGACATCCACATATCCATGGGCCCTGAGGGAATGTACCCGCAAGTGCTGAGGGGAGCTGATAGAAGTCATTGCTAGGCCACTCTCCATCATCTTTGAAAAGTTCTGGAGAACAGGAGAGGTGCCTGAGGCCTGGAAGAAAGTCGATGCCACTCCAATGTTCAAAATGGCAAGAAACGGGACCCAGGTAACTAGGCAGGTCAGCCTCACCTCCAGCCCTGGAAAGGTGATGGAACAGCTTGTTCTTGTCTCCATGTTGAGGAAAATAAGGTTATCAGGAGTAGTTAATATGGATTCACCAAGGGAAACTCACATGCTTGACCAATCTGATAGTTTTTTATGATGGTATAACTGGATGGATAGATGAAAGGAGGGCAGTGAATGTGGTCTACCTTGACTTCAGCAAGGCTTTTGACACTGTCTCCCACAGCATCCTCACAGTCAAGCTTAAGTGTGGATTGGATGATTGGGCAGTGAGATGGATTGGGAACTGGCTGAAAAACAGAGCTCAGAGTTGTGGTCGGTGGAGTAGAGTCTATTTGGAGGCCTGTGGCTAGCGGTGTTCCCCAGGGGTCGGTACTGGGTCCTGCCCTATTCAATATATCTTCATCAATGACCTGGGCAAATGGGACAGTGTGCCCTCAACAAATTTGCTGATGATACAAAACTGGAAGGAGTAGCTGATATGCCAGAAGACTGTGCTGCCATCCAGCGTGGTCTGGACAGGCTGGAGAGTTGGGCAGGGAGAAACTTAATAAAATTCAACAAGGGCAAGTGCAGAGTACTGCATCTGGGGAAAACCAATCCCATGTACCAGTACAGTTTGGGGGCTGACCTGCTGAAGAGCAGCTCTGGAGAGAAGGACCTGGGAGTCCTGGTGGACAACAGGTTGCTCATGAGCCAGCAATGTGCCCTCATTTCCAAGAAGGCCAATGGCATCCTGGGGTGTGTTAGAGAAGAGTGTGGCCAGCAGGTCGAGGGAGGTCATCATCCCCTTCTACTCTGCTCTGGTGCAGCCACATTTGGGGTACTGTGTCCAGTTCTGGGCTCTCCAGTTCAAGGACAAGGAACTACTGGATAGAGTCCAGTGCAGGGCCACTAAGATGATGAGGGGACTGGAGCATCTCCCATATGAAGAAATGCTGAGAGAGTTGAGTCTTTTTAGTTTGAAGAAGAGGAAGCTGAGGGGGGATCTCATCAAGGCTTATAAATATCTCAAGGGTGGGTATCAGGAAGATGGGACCAGACTCTTCTCAGTGATGTCCAGTGACAGGACAAAGGTCAGTGGGCACAAACTGAAAAACAGGAGGCTTAACCCAAACATAAAGAAATAGTTCTTTACTGTGAGGGTGACAGAGCACTGGAACAGGCTGCCCAGGGAGGTTGTGGAGTCTCCTGCTCTGGAGACTTTCAAAATCCGCCTGGACGTGTTCCTGTGTGGCTGCCCTGGGTGATCCTGCTCTGGCATGGGGGTTGGACTAGATGATCTCTAGAGGTCCCTTCCAAAACCAAACATTCTGTGCTTCTGTGGTATCTTCTCAGGAACTAAGGAGTCTAGGCCATGTCTTATTAGGAGTTAACAGTACCAGTCTGGTCTGGGACTAGACAAAACTAAAATTGCTACAGCTGCACAACTGCACATACACCAAAAGGCAGTTTGACTATGAGTCAATCACTTTCCACTATAAATATCTATAGCTCCTCCCCCAAGCCCATTGTGCTCTCCTGTATGGCAGCAGGCTGCACAGTAATGATATTCCCCTTGAGAAGAGATCTCTCGAGGTTAGTCCTCGAGGTTGAGAGACCCCTTACTTGGTATCTGATATCTACAACAAAGTAAGCAACATTTTACATTAGGCCTAAGAGTATATTGTATGCTAGCAACATTTATATATCCAGCTATAGCTTAATTATTACAAGTGCAGTAAGTAGTAGAGTGTTAAGAATGCTGTCTAAATTGTCTAATCACCAACTGAATTCTGATTTAAATGTCAATTTAAATAATTTAAATAATTGTCAAATTACTGTTTAATTACTATTCAATTATTGCTTAATCACCATTTGATTATAATTTGATTTTCATTCACTCATCAATTAATTACCATTTAAAAATCATTGAATCATTAATAAACTCCTTTTAGTTAATCCCAGTGATGACTTCTCACTGGAGGGTAACAGAAAATGCATTAACTTGAGCACAAAGCAAACAGTAAGAATAAAAAAAATACTTAGAATAACTTCAGCTACTAATGAACTTAAATCTTAAAATAAATAGCAAGGCCATTCGACATGAGTTCTATTACAAAAAAAGTTGACAGTAAGTTATTGGATGGAAAATTGGTTGAAATTCACCCTGAAATATTTCAAGCTTTTAATATCTTTATTATAACATTAAAATTGAGTCAAGATTCCCTGAAATACATAAAATCTTCAAGAGTACATTACAGTACAAGAGTATAGCACATTAATTTGACCTAAAAGAAGTACTTTGTCACAGCTTTGCTATGAACATAACTATTTTACCATGCAGATCTCAGAAGCCTAGCCAGAGACACAGAACTTAAAATTTCAGTTGTATCCTACAAGAGGGATAAAAACATCATTTCCTACAATAAAAGTTATCAAGGTATCTCTATAATCTTAGGTTAATAGTTCTATCAAGTGGCCAGCCCAGCCCTAACCCACGACAAGAACCCAATTCCCAATTCAACAAGCATACTCTATCAACCTGTGAAATCAAGATGGTCTCATTAGAAATCACTACAAACCTTTTCCGAATATTCCTTTTTTTTTTCCTCCCATATGGAAAAAAAATTGACATCTCACAAAACCAGTATTAATTCCAAGTAACTAGCATGTTCGTCTATTAGATGTAGGACTGTTGGTTTTGCATCCTTTCCACATAATATATATCGTGAAAATGAAAATAAAAGTGGAGAGTAAAGACAATCCCACACATTTTCTTGATACATCAATGTTAGAAAGAAAATGAATACTAGTTCACGGAAAAAAAAATGTATGAGGTAGCATGTATTGGGTTTACGTGGTAAGGTTTTGGTAGTGGGTGAGGCTAGAATAAGCCAATCAGCAATGGTGGTGACACCTCTGTGATAACATATTTAAAGAGGGGGAAAAAAATTACCTGCTGCACAACAGCAGTTGAAACAGAGAGAAACAACTCTGAATATCAGCAAGGCATTTGACACTGTCTCCCACAGCATCCTCATAGGTAAACTGAGGAAGTGTGGTCTGGATGACCAAGTAGTGAGGTGGGTCGGGAACTGGTTGAAGGGAAGAAGCCAGAGAGTTGTGGTCAATGGGGCAGAGTCTGGCTGGATGCCTGTGTCTAGTGGGGTCCCTCAAGGGTCAGTGCTGGGGCCGGTGCTGTTCAATATATTCATCAAGGACCTGGACGAGGGATTAGAGAGCACTGTCAGCAAGTTTGCTGATGACACAGAACTGGGAGGAGTGGCTGACACCCCAGCAGGCTGTGCTGCCATTCAGAGAGACCTGGACAGGCTGGAGGGCTGGGCGGGGAGAAATCTGATGAAGTTCAACAAGGGCAAGGGTAGAGTTTTGCAATTGGGAAAGAATAACCCCATGTGCCAGTACAGGTTGGGGACTGCCCTGCTGGAGAGCAGCGCAGGGGAAAGGGACCTGGGGGTTCTAGTGGACAGTAGGATGCCCATGAGCCAGCAGTGTGCCCTCGTGGCCAAGAAGGCCAAGGGCATCCTGGGGTGTGTTAGAAGGGGAGTAGCAAGTAGGTCAAGAGAGGTCCTCCTGCCCCTCTGCTCTGCCCTGGTGAGACCGCATCTGGAATATTGTGTCCAGTCCTGGGCCCCTCAGCTCAAGAGAGACAGGGAACTGCTGGAGAGAGTCCAGCGCAGAGCCACAGGGATGATGGAGGGAGTGGAACATCTCCCTGATGAGGAAAGGCTGAAGGAGCTGGGTCTCTTTAGCTGGGAGAAGAGGAGGCTGAGGGGTGACCTCATCAATGTTTATAACTATGTCAAGGGGGAGTGTCAGGAGGACAGAGACAGGCTCTTTTCAGCAGCGTCCACTGACAGGACAAGGGGCAATGGGTGGAAGCTGGAACATAGGAGGTTCCACAAAAATATGAGAAAAAACTTTTTCCCTGTGAGGGTGACAGAGCCCTGGCACAGGCTGCCCAGGGAGGTTGTGGAATCTCCTTCTCTGGAGACATTCAAAACCCACCTGGACGCGTTCCTGTACTGTAGGTGGTCCTGCTCTGGCAGGGGGGCTGGACCAGATGATCTTTTGAGGTCCCTTCCAGCCCCGAACATTCTGTGATTCTGTGAACTCTGCAGACACCGAGGTCAGTGAAGAACAACGGGGAGAACATGCTCCAAGCACCAGAGCAGAGATTCCCCTGCAGCCCATGGTGAAGCAGGTTGTCCTGCAGCTCATGGAGGTTAACGATGGAGCAGGTATCCACCCTGCAGCCCATGGAGGACCCTATACCAGAGCAGGTGGATGTGCCTGAAGGAGGCTGTGACCCTGTGGAGAGCCCACAGTGGAGCAGATTTGTGGCAGGACTTGTGACCCCATCACAGGGCCACACTGGAGTAGTCTGTTCCTGAAGAACTGCACCTTCTGGAAAGGGCCTATATTGGAGAAGTTCATGGAGGATTGTCTCCTATGGGTGGGACCCCACAGAGGAGCAGGGGAAAAGCATGAGGAGGAAGGGTGGTAGAGACCATGTATGACGAACTGATTACAGCCCCCATTCCCCTGCACTGCTTGGGGAGAGGAGGTAGAGAAAACAGAGTGAAGTTGAGCCTGGGAAGAATGGAGGGGTGAGGAAAAGGTATTTTTATAGATTTGTTCTCATTTCTCATTATCCTACTCTGGTGTCAATTGGCAATAAATGAAATTAATTTCCTCAAGCTGAGCCAAGACAATGGTAACTGCTGAGTGATCTCCCTGTCCAGTTGAGGATGGGGAGTGATAGAGCAGCTTGGTGGGCACTTGGCATCCATAGAGGCAATTCAATAACCTTTTAAGTGTATAATCTTAATATTTTTAAAGTATCATTTGTTCAATACAGACTCTTTCCAAAAGAGGGGAGAGGGAGAAGGAAAGGGAATAATTTTTGCTCCATTTTAAGGACAGAGTTTTTAGGCACAGGCCACAAAATTAGTGCTAGAACATTAAAGACAAGTATTTTTGGCAGTCTCTCTTTTCTTTTTTTCCTTATTTCAAGGAAGACACTAAAAATATTGTTCTTAATTTTATCAGAGACAATTCTCACATTCTCTTTCTAGTAGTCAGGATTGGTTTGGCTTGAACTATTTATCTGTTACTACTTCTGCAGGTAAATTCAGAGCCAATTTATTTCAAACCCTCACAAGACACTTTTGCACAGAACTCCTTCATGCACAAACTTAAATTTTTCTCAAAGTGGGTAAGCCTTTGAAAATAGTAATGCTCTACTTACAAACTAAGTTTCATAGTTCTAGCAATTAAATGCAACTCCCCTTACAATTAATAGAAACAGTATACCCAGAATAAAAGTGTTATTGCTATATCCATGGGGGGGAGAAAGAGAAAGAAAAAAGAAAAAGACAAGGAGAGAGATGACAAGACACAAGGAGAAAAAAAAAAGGAAAAAAGCATCATACCTTTAACCTCCCAGAGCATTAAGTCAAAGATGCAATTGAAAAGTATTTGCATAGTGAACATATACAAAAATAATATTCATAAATACTCCATGAATTTTCCAACTGCTTTATCTATTATTAAAACATACCTTATTTCATCAGTTTCTGGCACTTTGGTATAAGGTAGAATTGCTCGAACTCTCCTTCTGTCCTCCACAGGCTACAATTTTAGAGAAGAGTGCAAAGATATTAATTTTCTCTTTCATTCTAGTGTAAACTTCCTCTCCCCAACATTATGCTATTCTAAGGCAAAAGACTGGTAATAGCCATTTGTATCCCTTGGTTAGTTTTAAGTTTTCAAAGAGTCAAAAACAGTAAGAACTGAAAATGCTTAATTCATAAAGCTCTCTTTTTTTTTTTTCTAGCTTTTTAACATTATTTATCATGTTATCACGAAAATGAAATTACCAATAATGTAATTTCCATGAAAGAGTACTTCAGAACTTTCTTCCACTTAATAGAAATTCATGGAAGTTTAACATTCAGAAACATCTTTATTTGAGGGGGCACAGTCTACAGGTGTTGGGGGAGGGATGGTGTTCATTTGGGATTTTCTTCATTACTAATATTGTCTAAAGGATAGTCACTTGAAAGAAGGCCAACTTTCAGGAACATAGGGTTTTTCAAGGATACTTATTTTGAGATCTTTGCTACAAAATATTAATATCATTTTGAAATACTTCAAGTCAGCATAAAACCCTAGATGCTAACTATGTTACAATGATGCTCTTTACTAAGAATCACACATTTTCTTGTTGTTTTGGGTTGGCCTGGCTGGATTTCGGCGGCGGGGGGGGGGAGCTGCAGGGTGGCTTCTGCAAGAAGCTGCTAGAAGCTCCCCGACTTTGATAGAGCCAATGCCAGCCGGCTCCAAAGAGGGACCCGCCACTGGCCAAGGCTGAGCCTATCAGTAAAGTGATACGGGAGGAACGCCTCTGTGAAAACATATTTAAGAACGGGGAAAAGAACTGTGCCATAACAGCTGGCACAGAAATCTGTGCAGACACCAAGGTCAGTGAAGAAGGAGGGGGGGAGGATGAGCTCCAGGCGCCGGAGCAGAGAGAGTCCCCCGGGTCTGTGGTGAAGACCATGGTGAAGCGGGTTGTCCCCCTGCAGCCCATGGGCGAGGTGCAGATGTCCACCGTGAGGATCACCGCGTAGATGTCCACCGAGGACTCCACGCCGTGTGGGTGGATGCCTGAAAGGGGACTGTAGCCCGTGGGAAGCCCGCATCAGAGCAAGTTGCTGCCGGAACCTGTAGCCCGTGGAAGAGGGAATGCCCACGCTGGAGCAGGTTGGCCGGTGGGACTTTTGGGACGCTGCGGGTGGCTCACACCGGAGCAGTTTCCCCTGAAGGACTGCGCCTCAGACTCACGAGGGGTGGGCTGCCCCTCGTGAGGTGTCTCCCGTTGGGCAGTTTGGGATGAATTGCCCTTCGTGGGACGACTCACGCGGAGAAGAGAGCGTGAAGCTTGTCTCCCGTGAGAGGGACCCCACAATGGCCCTGGGGAAGAGTGAAGAGTCCTCCCCGGGAGTGAAGAAGCGGTGAAACCAACGTCGGATGAACTGACCGCAACCCCCATTCCCTGTCCCCCTGCGCCGCTCGGGGGGAGGAGGTGGAGAAACCGGGATTGATGTTAAGCCCGGGAAGAAGGGAGGGATGGGGGGAAGGTGTTCTGTTTGTTAAGATCTGTTTGCTTTTTTTCTCACTTCTCACTACTCCTCTCTGATTGGTTCTTTTAATAAATGTACCTAATTTCCCCAAAACTGAGTCTGTTTTGCCCGGGATGGTAAATGAGAGTGATCTCCCTGTCCTTATCTCAAACCCTGAGCCCTTGGAAATATTTTCTCCCCCTGTCTAGCAGAGAAGGGGGAGTGAGTGAGCGGCTGTGTGGGTACCTGGTGGCCGGCCAGGGTCAAACCATGACACTTGTTTATCTCAATTTACATAAAACATTATTACCACATTTGGAGATAACTGCAGTACCCGATATCTAGTTTTCTCATTACATATTTTCATTAAAAGCAATTTTTTATCATTACTTTCTATCAGTAAAAACATGTTTACATATATCTTGTACTTCACCATATACTGAGACATCTCTAGAACTAGGGGAAGATGTCTACAATGCTTTTTTCATAGAAAACTATGACTATCAAGTGCAAGATAATGTCATTAAAAATTTTACTACTTGCCTCTGGAGGTGCTACTGGAAAGAACAGTTTTTCCCCCTTCAGCAAACATGACACATGACTGTAATAACCAATCAGGTCGGAGAGTGAAGCAAAGCGACGACCACCAATGTAATAGTCTCCACACATGGCAATAATCCTGTTAATAAAGACAAAGAAGCTTGACAGAAGAAAATCTTTTGCTACAAATGATTGGGGTGATTTTTCGGTGGTGTTCTGATTTTTATTTCTTTTTTAAAGGAAGATAGGATAACATCGAGTTTTTAAAGCAAGTTGTCTATGTTCAACAAAATAAAATATTACAAAATCACTCTCATATATACATATGCACACTCTGAACTAATTAATATCTCATCAGCAATTATTGATAAACATCACAACATAAGAATATTTGAAGATGGTAAAGGAGAGGTAGATTTACAAAACAGTAAGCAGATTTACTACAAGTAAATGAAATTAAACACAAACACGTAATTACCAGCTTCCTGGACAAATTACATACTACATTAGTAGAGGTAACAGCATTAATTAATTAATTAATCTATCATGCAGGCCTGTATAAATTTGTCAAAAAAAAATTTGGTAACAAATACCTGCATTTAATTATACAGTGCAGAAAACTGAAATACCTTCAAAAATTAGTCACTTTTCTACAGCTAGTCTAGTATCTATGCTAAAAAATAAGAAATAACTTCGTAATAATAATGTAGTCAATTTAAAAGCCTGCTAATAAATAGAAAAAATACTTCAAAAAAATCAGTAATTTAACACAAAAGAACATTCTTACAAAATTTCTCATCTTACTAACTTATGTAGATGGAGAGTACATCTGTGTGTTTGTTTTGGGGTTGATTTTCTTTTTTGGAAGGGAAGGTATTCTACTATGCAGATTTGTGAATGCACTGGAAAAAATCATGTCTGTTCATATTGCCATGTAATACAAGTTTTAAAAGCAGTCAGAAATAAGTGAGGAAAGACTTAACGGTTGTAAAAACATTTGTATTACACAATAGTCGTTTGAAAAAAAAATTACACAAGTTGAAAAAATATTTTGACCAGACTATCCCAAGAAAAAATCAGGTATGTAAATTGATAGCATCTGCAATGCAGAAATTTTAGGGCAGTCCTGATTAATAGTACTTCTTTAAAAATGTGAAGAGCTACAGTTGCAAGAAAAAGTATGTGAACTCCAGTCATCTGGGGCACCCCAGTTAGCCAGGACTGCTGACAAATGATGGAAAGTGGTTTGGTGAGCACTTCCACCAAAAGAGAAAGTCTTATGATATGCCTTCATGAACTGAAGTCTAAGAATATATAATGTCATTGATAAGTGTAGATCAATAATATGTATTAAATATGCAATAAAATACAAGAAATTGAGAAAAACTATTAGTCAACTAATAAAACTTAAAGAAAAAAAAACATAACGTCTAACATCATGTTACCTCTCCAGTTTCCAGAAGAAGTTATTTTAAAAATATTTCAAAACAGATTACAGTACAAAAGCTTAAACGTGTCTGACTACTTACTTTTTTACTTCACATTTGATTTGTTTACAAAGCTCATGAACAATTCAGAAACAAAAGGAAAAACAAATTTAACTGCTGAGAAATGCAGATGAGTATAATATTTATATGTAGTTGGTTTCTTACACTTAGATTCTTTTTTCTTTAACTGGTCAGTATTCTGATATATTTTTGCTTTTAAAAAAAATCTTCTCAGGTCAGTTTATATTTTTTCTCCCACACGGGAGTGTAAAACATATACTAAGAATAATCTTCAGAGATGAAATTTGAACTTTTTAAGCATATAGCACTGCAAGGGGAGTCAGAAAATAATATAATTTTATGATCTAGACTAGATCTCCTGGCATATTTTCTACAAGATTCCTTATTAAATTCATGGTAAATTATTCAGAGATTAGGCTTCTAAATGAAATTTAGTGTTTTACATTTTATTTTTAAATCAAGCTCAAATGAAATGTTTCTTCAGAACACAAGACTAGCAAATATAAAGACTTCTGTAATCACAGAAAACTCTGAAGGACACAGTGAAAAGACAAAGATTTTTCTTCCTAATATTTTATATCACTCAGCAACTCGCCAAAAAACATACTACTACAGCCCAAAAGAATTTAGTTTTGATGGACTTGTGCACTGTCTATCATATACTGCATGAACATATGCCCATATCCAACTTTGGGAAGGGGGATTTGGAGAACTTTCACCTAAAATATTAGTATTTTAGTCAAACAGAAATATGTAAGGAAAGTTTAATCCTAAAATTATCACTGTTAGGAAACAAAATATCAGTGAGATTGTTGAGCAAGGGAAATTTCACCCATTTTTGGAAGGCTACAAGTGGCAAAGAACAAGCTTTGGTGAAAGTGACACTTCCAGTCTGTGAGACCCAGTGGACCCATCCTTGTATTTGGCTGAAAACAAAAAATGTTTTAGTGTAGCATCTACTCTTCTAATAACAAAAACATATACACTTTGCAGTCAACAACCGAAACCAAAAGCATGTCTATTTTATGAAGAACAGTATCAGCCAACAAATTAGTTTCCATTGAATACTTCTCTCTTCACATATTTAATGGATCCGAGAAGGAAAGATTCTTTAAAATATGAAAAGATAACCAGTAAGATAACCAGTTTCCAAACAAGCCAAGAAGCATGAATTGTTTAGCTCAGACAAGATGCAAAAATGAGCATGCTATTTCTGTTTGCCTTTTATGTAAATTTGCTTTGTTTATTTCTTGTTATCTAGATAGTTGACAAAGGTTTTCTCTACTGCTGAACGATGCACTATTTTGTGAAGATGAACATCACACTGCAGCACACTACTTGCTGACTAACATTCAGGTGCCTCCCAGAACATCTCATTTGCACTAAATGTGAATAAATTAACGTATATAACTCGCTAATAGTAAAATAATCCTGGTTACAGTTTTGGATAAAGGGTTATTTGTATTTAGAACAACTAAAGAATACTGAAAGCCGATTCCAGCAAATCCTTATATTATTAAATACATAACTTGTTTCTCCTTGTTATTTCTTTCTTATAAAGGAAGCACACAGATTTGTTATGTATGTCCCGTGAGCTACAATAATTGAGAAATAGACTCAAAACAATCTCCTCAGATTACTAATAAAGAACTTGCATGTTACTATAAAATCAGTCACAACAGCTTTAGACAAGCTTCTCTATTCTGATGATGTTGGTTTCCGCACATTTTCATTCTTTAGCCTGTAAAGGAATTTTTAAGTAGCATGGTTTAAAACAATTAAACCATAGCAAAGAGCTATAACATATATGGATAAAAAGTAAAAAAATATTCAATTTATAATACAATTTTTTCTATACTGTATTAAACAGATTACAGTGTTGTAAAAGTAAATATTTAATTCTCACCTAAAATGATTGACATTTGTTTTACTAAGGAATGAAAGCACAAATGAACCCGGTCTCCGATCACTCTCTCGAATAAGGTAACTTCCAGGTTTTCCTGCTTGCCGAAGACGTTCTTCTGCAATTGCCCTGTCAAGTTTTCCATGATACCACCTAAAAAACAATGTGACAATGGGTGTCCTCAGAATTCAAGGCTTCTGTTTATTCTCACAGAACAGACCTATGAAATTAATGAAAGTTCTCAGTTAAAACTGATGCAATTCCAAACCTTAGTTTCTAATAAAGTTATCAGATGTTTGCATGTGCAATCTCTCTCAAATTACTTATTTCCAATACACAGAATTTTTAAAGCTTCACAGGTTCAAATAACCCGTTTCCCCAAATAACTCACCCTGGAGGAAAGCACTCCGAACCATCCAAAGGGGACAAAGGCTCTCTGTAACCAGCTTTTTCTTTCCTCCCCAGTTTGCTCATTTTCAGTAAAGGAGCAGAACCAGAGGTAACTGATATGACTCAAACAGTTGTATTTTAAGCCTACTCAAGGTTTTAATTCAGGCTATAACCCGTTTCTCAAACAACAAACACAGATCACGGTATCAAAGCCTGCACCTAAACAAAATTACAGTAGTCACCATATTTCAGCCAAAAAAAGTCTTCCCAAAACACAACAAGCAGCCTATAAAAAGCAAATACAGATGGACAGCAACTCACTGATTGCAAAACATGACAAAAGAACACTTCGGTTTAAGGCAAAGGTTAGACTCATCATTCAATTTTTATAGGTCAGTATCAATAACTTAAATTTCATGCTGTTCTGACTGCCAAATGCTTAATGCACTCAGAAGCAACGCTTAACATCTCTCAACTTTAAATCAAATATTTTTTTTTTCCTGAAGAGATGCAAAATGTTGTCTTACCTACAGTGCACTATACTATTAGTCTCATGAAAAGAATTAGTTTGGATAGGAGAGTATCAAAGTAAAAAAACTTGCCTATCTATTCATAAAAAGAAAGCTGCCCCTTTAGCCATGACTTATCAAATGTATTCATTTCAAACACTACTACCAAGATTTATACCCTTCATCCCTGCCAATGAAAATATCTCTATAATTTCTAGTCACCTCTTATTTTCTTGCTTAGTCCTAACTAGGAATGCTTTTGTATTTCCAACATTAACTTTGCAAGTTTTAAGTGATGACAGTTACACTGTTTTTGGCTGGAATTAATTTAATTTTCTTCTTAGTAGCTAGTATGGGGCTATGTCTTGGATCTGTGATGAAAACAGTGTTGATAACACAGGTATATATCAGCTATTGCTGAGCAGTGTTTACACAGAGTCAAGGCCTTTTCTGCTTCTCATACTGCCCTGCCAATGAGCAGGCTGGGGGCACACAAGAGGTTGGGAGGGGACACAGCTGTAACAGCTGACCCCAACTGAACAAAGGGATATTCCACACCATACGACATCATGCTCAGCAATAAAAGCTGGAGGAATGGAGGTTGGCAGGGGGGCAATGGTGTTCAGGGACTGTCTGGGCATCAGTTGGTTAGTGGTGAGCAATTATTTTCTTTTGTATCACTTGTTTCTCTTGGGTTTGGTGGTGGTTTGTCCCATTTCCCTCCTCTCCCACTGTTTCTTTCTCTTCCTTTTTCATTCTTAAACTGCCTTTATCTCAACCCATAAGTTTTCTCATTTTTACTCTTCTAATTTGCCCCCCATCCCACTGAGGGGTAGCGGGTGAGCAGCTGTGTAGTACATAGTTGCCAGCTGGGGTTAAATAAGAACAATAAACCACTATTTTCACAGTGTTTTTAGCAAATATAATTAAACAACATTCTTAATCACAAAGCTAGTGCCCTGACAGTACAGTAGCTATTATCAGATGCATCAAAAGAGAAAATGTAAGTAGCCTTGCAACAAAAGGTTATGAAATGATCCAACTACAAGATGTCTTACTAATTATAGACCGTAGTTTTTGGTAGTTGTTTCCATGACCAGCTGTTTAACCACTGCTACAAAAAAAATTGCAATATAGGTTCCAAGCTAATTTGTTGTTTGGTTGGTTTTTAATTCCAAAAATATCAATAATAGACTTCCATGCTTTGCAAAGCAATCAGATGCTGTGCAAGGAAATATTACCATCTGGTAGTTTAATTCAAAAGCAGCATGTTCAAAAAATTCAACCCTATGCATCACAACCTTAATTACAGTAAAGAAACAGAATAAAGACACAACTATGAAATCATAAACAGTTTGGATTCTGTGCATTGTGACACGTAGTCAAGCAACATACAGCTGCATAAGAGACCATTCCTGTTACTCCAGCCACTTCATGTAGTTGAGAGCCATAAGCCAGGTCATTAATTTCACAAAACGAGTTGCACAGGGAGTTAAGAGAGTTGTTATTGCTAGCCCACAATCAAGAGCTCCTTAGTTTTCCACTGTCTCACTGAAGAGGCTAGGTATCAGAAAACTAGTCACACCAGTCTCATAAGGCCCAGCTAACAGATCTTCTACTGTGAGCAGGAATGTTATTACACTACAGTCCTTTAGCAAGCTCATGGGATGATCACAGGACACTTAGCCTCCAACACTGAAACACTACAAGTTTGTACATTGTCCTGGTATGAGAGCACTAGGATAAAAGTTCTCTGGGGTTGCCTGACACTGGTGGCAATCACAATGAAGGAGGGGGGGCAGCTGTGCCTATGGGGAGAAGAGGATGGGTCAGGTGACCCAAATGGACCAATCATGGTATTCCTTCCCATGGTGCTCACTATATAAGGGCCCCTAAGAAACACTCTAGGGCCTTTTGTGTTGGGAGGATTGCTATTGGCTGTTTGTTTATCTCTCCCTGTGTTGCTGGTGTTCCTGCCTTGTTTCAACACTGCACAGGAGCGCTATTTGATGGGGTGTGCTGTCTTCCCCTACCCCCCACACCAGGTGGGAAAGGTACAGCTCCAAAAGTCTTTTGGACTATCATCAGGACTCTGTGTTCAGGCGCTCCAATCTGCTGCCGAGTACAGTCTGGGAGCAATGTGACGATTGACCGTAATCTGAAATCTCTAAGAGCATATTATAATATTTCACTTGGAACCATATTAATAACTTCTGAGTTAGAAACAATGCATAAATTGATAGATGTCCAATGCTTCATACCTGCAACAGGGACAGGCAGAAATTGCCTATAGGGTACAATCCATATATGCACTGAATCCCACAGTCTGATGTAAAAGAACTGCATGTAGAACCAAGAAAAGAACAAATAGGATGTGAACTATCCAACTCATAGTGCTTGTTTTGAATGACTTGCAACTTCACAATTATTAATTGTGTGTGTGCATGGGTATAAAGAAAACAATGTTTTTAGACTTGCATATAGAAAAAGATGATTACTAGAGAGGTTGTTAAGTTCTGCTTTCACAAAGACATTTCTCTAGCATCCCTTAGATTGCCAAAGAGTAGAAAGAATAATGACAAATACCCTCTCTCCACAGATGTTCAAGTACAGAAATCTTTTTAATAAGTAAGGGTGTAGATATTTGGCTGTAGTTTGAACAAGACAATGCAAGCCATTCCTTAATCTTCTGAACTAAGCAAATATTCAAGCTTGGATCTTGCAAAGTCTCCAATGTTATTTATTCTACTAACAGATAGATATATTGAAAAGGAATTAATTGATTTATGATTCCTCTTAAATTGCACCAAACTTTCGATATATAAATGTTATCTATAAAATAAACAAACAAAACCCAACAAGTAAGTCACAGACACAATATCCTTTTGGTGACATCCAACATATGGGAGAACATGTATATACATATGCATAATTTAAAAAAAAAAAAACCACAACACACAAGTAGACTTATTTATTTATAGAAAAACTGCTTATACAAACTACACAGAATCACCATAGACTCACAAGATGTTTATCAAATGTTAGCTAAATCTAAGCACATAATTAACCTCAGTTTCTGGAAACTATCCCAGAAAAATAAAGCAACATATTCTGCATGATGAAGTTCATAGAACAAACCAAAGCGTTTCTTCTGGGGAAAAAAAAAAAAGTCCAAATACCTAAAACTAGGTATTAACAAGAGAAAATCATATACCCACTCCTGCTGAGCCAGTGACAGGATTCCTTAACAGCAAACTAAGATTTTGAATATTTCCACTTAGTTACTCAACTTCTTTAGATACAATTACATATAGCTAAAATACCTGTCATGGTTTGACCCTGGCCAGCCGCCAGGTACCCACACAGCTGCTCTCTCACTCCCCCTTCACTGCTAAATGGGGGGAGAAAATATTTCCAAGGGTTCAGGGTTTGAGATAAGGACAGGTAGATCACTCTCATTTACTGTCCCAGGCACAACAGACTCGATTTTGGGGAAATTAATTACATTTATGTTTTGGTATGACCTGGCTGGATTTTGGCGGCGGGGGGGGGGAGCTGCAGGGTGGCTTCAGCAAGAAGCTGCTAGAAGCTCCCCGAGTTTGATAGAGTCAATGCCAGACGGCTCCAAAGAGGGACCCGCCGCTGGCCAAGGCTGAGCCTATCAGTAAGGTGATAGCAGAGGAACGCCTCTGTGAAAAACATATTTAAGAACGGGAAAAAGAACTGTGCCATAACAGCTGGCACAGAGATGGAGGAGTGAGAATCTGTGCAGACACCAAGGTCAGTGAAGAAGGAGGGGGGGGGTAGGATGAGCTCCAGGTGCCGGAGCAGAGAGAGTCCCCCGGGTCTGTGGTGAAGACCATGGTGAAGCGGGTTGTCCCCCTGCAGCCCATGGGTGGGGTGTAGATGTCCACCGTGAGGATCACCGCGTAGATGTCCACCGTGGGGCAGAGGACCCCACGCCGTGTGGGTGGATGCCTGAAGGGGGCTGTAGCCTGTGGGAAGCCCGCATCAGAGCAAGTCACTGCCGGAACCTGTAGCCTGTGGAAGAGAGGAATGCCCATGCTGGAGCAGGTTGGCCGGTGGGACTTTTGTGCCACTACAGGGAACTCAGGCTGGAGCAGTTTCCCCTGAAGGACTGCGCCTCAGACTGACGAGGGGTGGGCTGCCCCTCGTGAGGTGTCTCCCGTTGGGCAGTTTGTGATGAATTGCCCTTCGTGGGACGACTCACACCGGAGAAGAGAGCATGAAGCTTGTCTCCCGTGAGAGGGACCCCACAATGGCCCTGATAGGCTGATAGGCTCAGCCTTGGCCAGCGGTGGGTCCCTCTTTGGAGCTGGCTGGCATTGGCTCTATCAAACTCGGGGAGCTTCTAGCAGCTTCTTGCTGAAGCCACCCTGCAGCTCCCCCCCCGCCACCAAAATCCGGCCAGGCCAACCCAATACAATACCTTAACATACATATTCTAATTCGAGGAAACTTTATAAACTCAAATCCCACTTACAGAATCACAGAATGACAGAATCAATGTTAGGGATTGGAAGGGACCTCGAAAGATCATCAAGTCCAATCCCCCAGCCAGAGCAGGAACGCCTAGATAATGCTACATAAGAACTTGTCCAGGCGGGTCTTGAATGTCTCCAGAGAAGGAGACTCCACAACCTCCCTGGGCAGCCTGTTCCAGTGCTCTGTCACCTTCACTGAGAAGAAGTTTCTTCTTGAGTTTAAGCGGAACCTCTTATGTTCCAGTTTCAGCCCATTACCCCTTGTCCTATCATTGGTTGTCACCGAGAAGAGCCTGGCTCCATCCTCGTGACACTCACCCTTGATATATTTGTAAACATTAATGAGGTCACCCCTCAGTCTCCTCTTCTCCAAACTAAAGAGCCCCAGCTCCCTCAGCCTTTCCTCATAAGGGAGATGCTCCACTCCCTTCATCATCCTAGTTGCCCTGTGCTGGACTCTCTCCAGCAGTTCCCTGTCTTTCTTGAACTGAGGGGCCCAGAACTGGACACAATATTCCAGATGGGGTCTCACCAGGGCAGAGTAGAGGGGAAGGAGAACCTCTCTTGACCTACTAACCACCCCCCTTCTATTACACCCCAGGATGCCATTGGCCTTCCTGGCCACAAGGGCACAGTGCTGGCTCATGGTCATCCTGCTGTCCACCAAGACTCCCAGGTCCCTTTCCCCTACACTGCTCTCTAATAAGTCATTCCCCAACTTATACTGGAACCTGGGGTTGTTCCTACCCACAGGCAAGACTCTACACTTACCCTTGTTATATTTCATTAAATTTTTCCCCGCCCAACTCTCCAGCCTGTCCAGGTCTCACTGGATGGCAGCACAGCCTTCTGGCGTGTCAGCCACTCCTCCCAGCTTGGTGTCATCAGCAAACTTGCTGATAGTACTCTCTAGTCCCTCATCCAAGTCATTGATGAATATATTGAATAATACTGGTCCCAGTACCGACCCTGGAGGGACTCCACTGGATACAGGCCTCCAACCAGACTCCGCCCCATTGACCACAACTCTTTGGCTTCTTCCCCTTAGCCAGTTCACAGTCCACCTCACTACCCAAGAGTCTAGACCACACTTCCTCAGTTTAGCAGCAAGGATGCTGTGGGAGACTGTGTCAAATGCTTTACTGAAGTCAAGGTAGACCACATCCACTGCTCTGCCATCATCTATCCACCTTGTTATATCCTCGTAAAAGGCTATGAGGTTAGTCAAGCACGACTTCCCCTTGGTGAAGCCATGTTGACTGTCTCTAATGACCCTCTTATCCTTGATATGCCTTGAGATGGCAACAAGGATAAGTCGTTCCATCACTTTCCCAGGGATGGAGGTGAGGCTGACCGGTCTATAGTTTCCCGGGTCCTCCTTCTTGCCCTTTTTGAAGACTGGAGTGACATTTGCTTCCCTCCAGTCCTCAGGCACCTCTCCCGTCTCCCAAGACTCGGCAAAGATGATGGAGAGTGGTCTAGCAATGACATCAGCCAGCTCCCTCAGCACCCGTGGATGCATCCCGTCTGGACCCATGGATTTATGGATGTCCAGATTGCTTAATTGGTCCCTAACCCAGTCCTCATCGACTAAAGCAAACTCCTCCTCTGCCCTGACTTCCTCTGGGGCCTCAGGGGTACGGGGCACCTCAGGACAGCCTCCGGCAGAGTAGACAGAGACAAAGAAGGCATAGACAAGTATTACAATTTCAGTGTTAACAAAGTGAAACAACCAATGTTTAATGAAAAAAATAAAAATTGTTCCTATGTGAAATTGGTCCCAAATAGTTGTTGAAAATATAAAGTTGAACATTATGATGAAAATTACTTTTTTAGAACCGAATCATTGCAAAAATCAGACTTCTAACTAACTTATTAGAATGCTGAATGGGTACAGAATGCCCTAGCAACCTGGCTACACCATTCCTCAAATGTTACTGAAGCTAACAAGTTTGTTTAGCAACATTGGTTTCTATATATTAATTATTAATAGAAAGATAAATATTTAATCATTTTTTAATGTGTACCTTTTTAAAGTTAAGCAACACTGTTAGCTACCTTAGAAAGAATTTTAAAAAGCCAAGATGAATTCTTGTGCTTCTATAGAAGAAATTAGGAGGAAAGTTGTCTACGTAGAAAATAATAAAATACAGTTGCAAGAAAAAGTATGTGAACTTTTTGGAATCTCATGGTGTTCTGTATTAATTTGTCATAAAATGTCATCTAACCGTCATTTAAGTCAAGAGTATTGACAAATAGCATGTGCCTAAAATAATAACACAAAAACAATTCTCATCCTCCATATCTTTATTGAACGTGCTCATTCAACATTCAAAATGCCAGTGGAAAAAGTAGTTGTGTTTTTTGGTAGCAGGGGAGCTGTGGGGGTGGCTCCTTGCAAAACTTCCAGAGCCTCCCCCAGCCCAGGTAAAAGTCAGACCCACCTCTGGCCAAGGCCAGCCCAGTCAGTGCCTCTGTGATCGATGTATTTAAGAGGGGAAACCTATTAGGCTACTCTCTTTATCCTGTCTTTTGTGTTGGGGAGTTGATTGTTTTGGAGAAGAGGGGGAGGTGAAGAAAGCAACCATGCAGCGAATCTGAGTCATTGTCCTGAAAGCTCAGGATGGACATTTTAATTGGCATAGTCGGCAGAATTCCCTGAGTTTAGGAGGATCCAGCAGGTAAAGAGTTTCTCTATCTGATGAACTTGGATGGGGAGAAACAGGAAGAAGCCTTTCAGCTATAAGCTGGGAAGGGCTTAAGTAGAATACAATTCCATGGTTGTTGGTATGTGACCGCTTCCCAATTTTTTGAGTTTAAAGGATACTATTTCTCTATCTGGTGAACATAGACAGGAAGAAATAGGAAGTGACCTTTCAGCGATAAGCTGGGAGAGGTTTGAGCAGTGGCAAGCCATGGCTGCCCAGGAAATGCTGGTGCTTGACTGCTCCCCTATTCTTGGGATATTGGATGAATATAAGGCGTGCCTTTTCCTACTGGGAATGGTATGGGTTCTAGTGTGTGGAGTATTAAGAGCCACCATGATGGCAGTCCAACAAAAGAGGACAGCAAAAAAGGTTGGATGAGGGAGAAAATATAGGGTCTCTTAAAGATCTGGTGAAGGAATTGCAAAATCAGCTAGTGAAAGAATGGGCTATAAGGGAAAGAGCAGAGATTCTGTTAGATATGAAACATAAGGTGAATCACCAACTTCACACTGACCAGCTTAAGTCACAAGAGAAGAAGTGTTGAGTGAGGTGCTTAAAGATCAGAGCTAGCGACTCCAATTCTGAAAATGAGGGGTTTTGTCATAGAATCATAGAATAGTTTCAGCTGGAAGAGACCTTGAAGACCATTGAGTCCAGCCTTTGTCCCAGCCCTATCAACTGGCTAAATGATGCCCCCCCAAAAGCAACACCCACCTATCTCTTAAACTCCTCCAAGGACAGTGACTCAAGCCCCTCCCTGGGCAGCCTGTTCCAGTGCCTGACAACCCTCTCAGTACAGAAATTCTTCCTGATATCTAACCTGAACCTCCCCTGGTGCAATTTAAATCCATTTCCCCTCGTCCTATCACTCTCCACTAGGGAGAACAGACCAACTCCCGCCTCCCTACAACCTCCCTTCAGGTAGTTGTAGAGAGCGATGAGGTCTCCCCTCAGTCTCCTCTTCTCCAGCTGAACAGAGAGGTGCACTTTACGTGGCAAATTGATTCGATCCAATCAGATAACGGTAGCCACTTTACTGCTGGGGTGGTTCAGGAATGGGCAAAAAGTGATGGAATAAAAGCTAAGTCAACCATTCTCAACCCTGCCCCCTACTGTGGCCATCACACTCTGTACCTGTACTTGGAGTGCCACAGAAGCACATGGTAATGAAGATAAAATCATTGACCCTATGGATAATACTGTCGTTTTGACTGACCAGTTCAGACAAACTAGATGTCCTCTTTGTATCTTTCAGGAATTTAAGGGCAGACATTTCCATCATTTTATCAGAAGGGTAACATGAATATGTTAGTGTTGTGAATCCTCCTTATTTGCTGTGTCTTTTGTTTGATAATTTTTTATTGTTTGTATATATCATAATCATCAGGGATGTTTTGGAAATACATACCCCTAGTGATTATTTGTATTATCTGCGCAATTTTGTTTGTTTTTTTGTGTGCTATAACAGGGCATTGATCCAAAATGACAAGTGATCTATGCTACTCTTAACAGTTTCAATAGTTATATGTATTTTAATTAATATTCAGTCTTAAGTTTGAAGGGTCAATAACCAAGGAGTTTGTCTACCAATCCCCAAGTCTTTAGGAGAAGGTACTGGCTTTTCTATGGTTAATCTTAAACTCTCCAAATTGTGGGAAAGTAAATTGTATACAATCACTAATAAATGTACCACTAATTGCACTTGGAGCAGAGTATAAGCTCCATTTGAGTATCAAAATTGGGATAGGGCCTGGAGCTCCATTTAAAGTGGAATCTCCTTGTCCTGAAGATTTTTTTACATACTTCCTGAATGCTCTATCCAGTCTTAAAATTGCTTTTTACAAGTGTCCAACATGTTTTATTGCTATTTAATATAGAATTAGTTGTGTGATACTGTACCATGTACTTGATGAGAAAAAAATTGAATTATTTTACTAGATATGCATTTGGAGAATTAAATCTACAGGTCCAGCAAGTCTCCAAGATGACCTTGCAAAACTGACTGGCGATGGACACATTACTGCTAAAGGAACAAGGAGTATGCGGTATGCTCAACCTAATGGAGGGAGAACACTGCATCACCATCCATAATGCTACCACCTCTATTGAGGAAGCCCATGCCAAGATGAAGGAAGTTATGGACAAAACGAGGGATTTGCCACTGGTTTAATGGACTTTGCCCCACCTCCTGCATTGCCTCTCTGCTTCGCTTCTAGGGACCGTCAGGGAGGGGAAAATGGCTAGCACAACTAGGAATGATGGTGTTAATAGGTTTTGTGTTTTTAATGATTGGAATTACCATAGTTTGCTGTATGATTACTCAATTGCTTTCCTCTGCTGCTTGTCTTCTCTCTCCTTCTCACCACCCTAGAAGACCTTGGAGAAGAAGACACCTGACCAACTGTGTGAGCCATGGGGTGGTGTGAGAGACTGATAAACTGATGTCTCAAACAGTCCGGGCCTTTTCAGAACCAAAATTGGCCACAGCCACTCATCTGGTGCTTAACCGTGTTTGTGCAGAGGTAATTCAGCACCTTTCTGAGCCAACTGCCCAATCAGTGCCCTGGTGGAGGTGTGGGGGCAGGTAGAGTTTAGAACTACAGCTACAAAAACAAAGAGGTCCATAGCAAGAGGGAGGGGTAATCCCCTCAGGGGCTCCCACCATCCCCCAGACCTCAGTAATTTTCCACAAGGGGGTAAACTGCACAGCAGGGCAGGGACTTGAATGTATAAAAGGCAATAAGCCTCACCAGTCAGGTGCGTGCTTGCCCACCACCAGAGGATTGCCACGTCTGTCATCACTGTCGCAGGATCCAAGGGTGGTGATCTCTCTTTCTTTCTGTATATCTTTCCTTTTCACGCTATTTTGCTTCTTCTAACAAAGAAAGGTGATCTATGGCAAGGCCTGTTGACACAAGTGGTTCTCTGTTGGGAGGCTCATAGATGTGAGCGCAGAGCCACAGAGATGATGGAGGGAGTGGAACATCTCCCTGATGAGGAAAGGCTGAAGGAGCTGGGTCTCTTTAGCTTGGAGAAGAGGAGGCTGAGGGGTGACCTCATCAATGTTTATAAATATGCCAAGGGGGAGTGTCAGGAGGACGGAGCCAGGCTCTTTTCAGCAGCATCCAATGACAGGACAAGGGGCAATGGGTACAAGCTGGAACATAGGGGGTTCCACAAAAACATTAGGAAAAACTTTTTCCCTGTGAGGGTGACAGAGCCCTGGCACAGGCTGCCCAGGGAGGTTGTGGAGTCTCCTTCTCTGGAGACATTCAAAACCTGCCTGGACATGTTCCTGTGCGATCTACTGTAGGTGATCCTGCTCTGGCACGGGGGCTGGACTACAGGATCCTTTGAGGTTCCTTCCAACCCCTGACATTCTGTGATTCTATAAGTGGGCAATTGAGGTCCATCCTCGTGAGCTATAAAGATTCCTAACATCACTTTTATTTATTCACAACAAGGATCTCTGCTGTCGTTTCACCTTAATCCTGGCCTGGGAATCAGCAAATCTGAGTCATCATCCTGAAAGCTCGGGACGTGACAACTGTCTCCCATGAGACAGGCATCACATGGCAGAAAGGGAAGACTGTGAGGACTTAGTATCAAATACATGATCATTCATCAAGAATTACGCCTCTCCCTGAAAATATTTTTAAAAAAAAACAACAAAAAAAAAACAACAAAAAAAAACCTCCCCCCCCCCAAAAAAAAACAACACCTACTTTCGGAGAAACATAATAACCAGTTCTAACAGAAAAAGCAGTCTGATCTTTCAGAGAGAAAACCAGACGACCACAATTCTGGGCCTCTCTGACTTAATACACAATGTTGAAGAAGTAACTTCACCTTTATGTGCTTCTAGTTCCCTCCTCAGTCTGATAATATTTCTAGTTCTTTATGGAAGTGTACAACTTTAAGAGTATTCAAATACTGCCTTCACAAAACCAAGTCTTATCCTTTACTAACTTCCACAAAAAGCCAAGAATTTAAAAGAGGAAAGAAAGCCTGTCCAGGTTAGAGAGACTATTTAAAAACAAACAAACAAAACCACAACAACCAAATAATTTACTATTACAGTTTACCTCCTCCATACAACTGCAATGGCTTCCAAGATCTTGGAAATACCTGAAACCAAGTACAAGTTAACTCTCTGACACTGGAGTTATGAGAGAAGGTAAAAATACACCCAAATTTAGATGGGTTTTCAGATGAACTTTGACCTATATCTTGAACATATCTGCATCCTGTATCTTGAAACCCTGCTATTCGCTATACTTACTATAACTTCAGGGATAACATATTTCTAGATACCAATGTAAGCAATTTAAGCCTTTGAAACAGTTTCATTTTGGGGAGAATATGGTACCTGCTTGAGAGCTGTTCCAATACAAGCCTTGCAACTTTTTTTATGTAAATCTGCAGACTTCCTGGAGTTAGTTGGTTGTTAAATCCAAAGGTTGCGTTTAGAGCACTTACTAGTTATGTGAACTCTATATAACATTTCCCGATGTAGTTTTTTTTTTATTTCACAAAATATAAACACGGAACTGCTCTACCTCTAGTGCAAGATTCTTTACATAAATAGCACTCTAGGAATCCCGATTAACCTAATGGAAGGATAAATATAATAAAAACCTTAATGAAGAAGTGCAGTTTCTTTTTTTTCAATTGCCTCTTCTCCCCAAACATAACCCAATTAAAAACTTCGACACTTTCACAGGAGCTTGACACACGCTTTCCACTGAGAAAATGTAGGGGCCCGATGCCGCGCTCCCCGCCGAGGAAGAGCCCAAAGGTGGCGGGCGCCTGGCGGGGCACGGAAGCACTGCTACTCACTGGTTCGTGGGGGGAGCGTTCAGCGGGATGGCCACCTCCTCCTCTTCATACTCTGGCCCATCCAACGAGTCGCCTTCGTCCACGATCCCCAGCCCCCCCGCCAAGGAAGGTGGCTGTAGCGGCAACAGCGGGGGAAAGGCGACAGTGCTGGATTTGGGTGGAAGCAGCACCCCTCCGGACACCTCCGGTCCCGAGCCTAGCGCCAGGAGCCCCAGCGCCGAACACAAAGCCGGACCGCTGGCGCCCGGGCTGTCCCCACCAGAGCCCACCAGGAAGGGGCCCTGCGGCCCCAGCTCCTTGCCCCGGCATAAGGTGGAGTAGTGCTCCGATTCAGCTCCGCCAACAGCTTCCGCCATCCCGGCGGAGGTAACCGAACCGCCGTCCTCAGTGCCGACCTCGGCCGCCATCGTGTTGAGCCTCACCCCCCCGCCGACCGCCAGGGAGGTGGTGACGACTTCCTCCTCTCCGCGCTTCCGCCTGTAGGGAGCAGAACCGCGACGAGGGGAAGATCTCTCCAGCAGACAGGCTGCGAACAATAGCCGTCTAAGCGCCTAAAGCAACTCCACAAGGCCCCGGTGCTGCTGCCTTATCCCCCTACGGCTGCGAGGGGAGCAACTCTTGCAGAGACAAGTTCCACACTCTCCCGCCCTCGCCTCCACCTCACCCTCGAGAGCCAGCGAGGACGCGCGACTGCATCGGGTGGGACAAAGAAGAAAAAAAAAAAGAGAGAGGGAGGGAACTAGCTAGCTAGCGACAGAGAAAAGAACTGATTGGTGAGCTGCACTTGTGTGTTTAGTGGCTCGTCCCATCTCTTCTCATCTCATGCAGGGAGTAGGCAATAGCTCACGCGGTAGCTGAGAGAGAGGATGGGGACAGGTTCCCTGCTCCCTCCTGAGGGATGTAAGGGATACAGGGAGGGAAGAGAAGAATAAGGAGTTGCCCATCATCCCCACTTCGGGAAAGAAAAAAAAAAGCAAAATAACGCCACAACAACCAAACAGGAAAAGGCAGATTTCCCCAGATTGTGCCAAAATTTAATTTCTCTCCCGAGTTAAGGCATCGAAGTTGAGAATAACTGTGCAAGCCTCTTGCACTACCAAAGCGTGAAGCAGTAAATACCCACGTAGGTCTGTAGGGAAAGCAGGATGGCTCGCAGGTCATTCCAGCATGAGAAAAAAAATAATAAAAGCAGAAATTTCCTCACTGCTGTGCTGCTTTCTACAGGGAGAACAGGTCTAGTGAGGCACCATAGTGTGGATGCTGCAAGTGTGGGGGCTGGGGAGAGGGGAGAAGATATGGGCGGGGGGCAGTGCCACAGGCTCTGGCCATTAGGGGATCAAGTGGAAGTCGTGTTTCATGTCGGGCCACTGTATACATGGTGATGAAGGTCTCACAGGGTGTGGGGATCCATGCGAGGGCAGACGACATGACACCAACATGATGTTCCAAAGATCGCCGCTTTATTGCAAAAGTAGCACACATTTATACTGTTCTTGCTTTCCTTAGCATGCATCATGCATATTGTGGTTGGCTACAGGCTGCCCAACACGAGCTGTTCACGCGCCGCTCTGACTCCATTGATTGGTAGCTGCCTAACAAGCACGCATATTCTGTTTCATACAACTGCCTCCTTAAAGTTGATAATTTTGCAGTTTCAAGGTCTTGCCATATCAACGCTTTTTCCTTTGCATGACTCCTACTTACTGACTTGTTTAGTTCTTTACTAGCGTATCCAAATAGCAGGACACAACAACAGGGTTATTCACGTGCTTATTCAGACGATGGTGCGCTTCGAGCCACAAGTGGGGCCTTCCTGGTGGGTTACCTTCTGGATAGTATTGGGTAGTATTGTGTCCTGGGTTTAGCTAAAAAACCCAGTCCTGTTTAGTGATTTTTACTTTCCAGTTTAGTGTCTTCTAAAAGGCTGCACGTTCTGAAGTCAGCAGCATGTTTTTGCAGACAGTGTGTGCTACTGGCAGTGATAACACCTGATGTTTACAGTCACTGCCTGGGACTGGTGTGCAGAAAGGCTCTTGCTTATACTTATTCCTATAGTGACCAAGGCCACTGCTGGCTCTTGTGTGCCACGCTGGGGGTGCTGGGTAGTAAGAGGGGGGCACAAGGAAGTAAAAGGTGGCACCTCCGGGGGGTAATAGACAGGACAGGTGACCAACGAGAGTATTCCATCCCATATACGTCATATTTAGTATAAATTGAGTGATCACGAGAGTTTCGGCCCTTCTTTTCGCCCTTTCTTTTCTGCAATGGCCGGTGTCCAGAGAGGACTCCATCTGACCTCCTGCTTTTGATCCGGATCCTGAGTTCCCGAATCCAGCTCCCTGCATCCAGCTCCCGCCGCCGCCGCTGAGCCTGGGGTTTCCCCAGTGCCTCCTGCTCTGCAGCACCAGTGGTGATTTCTATTGGGGGAGGGAGTCGGGTTTGATATCGGGCTATTATCTATAGTTGTATATAGTTCTTTACTTTTATGTTTTTACCATTATTCCTATTACTTTCATTAAAGCTGTTCTAGTTCTAGTTTTTTTCTTCTCTCATCCGTAAAGTCTCTCTGCCTCATTCCCTTTTCTCTTCCTGTTTGGGGGGGGAAGAGGGGGTTAGAGAGCGTCTGTCCGCGTTAGTGGCCGGCCCAGCCCTAACCCGCGACAGATTTATTGGCGCCCAACGTGGGGCAGGAAAACAAACACCAATCAGGCTCAGACTATTTTACCAGTTATTTAGACACAACTGGGCTCTGATATATTGCCCGCATAGTTTAAATTCCATCCGGCGCATTTGAGAGTGTATCAGATCTTTTCTTTGAGAGTTCTGAAGGGTTAGAGGAGAAAAACCGGACAGCTCACATCATGTTATCGGTCGGTGAAATGTTATGTCATGTTCTTTTAAATGTGGGTTCCTCCCTGGGTGTCAAAATTTTGTCCAAACTCTCGAGTGTGATTTGGTATATCGTTCTGTGGTTTGCCTGTTCTGGTTTCATGACAAGATTTCTCACTGTACTGGGTTTCTTTGGGTCGGTGTATTCTGCAGTAATTTGGGTGATCGGCATACCTGAATACCTTAAGAGCACAATGATGAATTTTGTTTTTAACTACACTTTCAATTTCACCTTAGGAAATTATACCAATTTGTTTGCTAATCTGAGTATACCAGGTTTTGGGGATTGTGATTGTGATTGCGAATGCAGTTATTTTAATCGAAAGATTGAGTTGTTATTGATTCTGATGTTAATGCCCATGAATCTCTTGGCATTGTGGCGTTTCTGTAGGAATTTGTGCAAGTCATTGAGTATCACTGTGTCCTTTAACACTCAGTGTGTATCAGCAAATGTCGCCCCTGTGACTAGAAAGAAACATCGGAGAAAGTCAATTGCCCTACCAACAGATAACACAACTCCAGGACAAAGCCCTCCTAAAGTAGCACCATCAGATGACTCAGATTCAGACTCAGGAAAGAAGGCTGGTCCCCCAACCGATTCAGTATTAGAAAGGTTAGTTACGGCCTGGAAGGCAAGTCATCCATCATCAGATGATTCTGATCCAGGACAGGGTCCTTCCCAACCGAAGTCATCAGATGGTTCGAAGCCACAAACGGACGTAACTGTCAAACCTTTAACTCTGAGGGACATGAGAGATGTGAGAAAGGACTTTGGCCGTCGTGAGGGTGAATCATATTACAAGTGGTTACTCCGGTGCTGGGATAAAGGAGCCGAGACCATTAATCTGAACGGTAAAGAAGCCAAACAGCTGGGATCCCTGTCTGGAAACGCAGGCGTTGACACGGAACTTGCAAAAGACGACAACAGTCTCAGCCTCTGGAGACGACTCTTGACAGCTATTAAGAACCGTTATACCCACAAGGATGATATTCCTATTCACACAACCAACTGGACCAGTATGGAGAAAGGCATTAAGTTCCTGAGAGAACTAGCAGTGAGAGAGGTGATTTACAGTGATCCACAAACAATCTTAAACCCTGATCAAATGCCCTGCCACAAACACGTTATTCAGATGTTCGTGAGGAGTGCCCCACCAGTGTATAAGCACACCTTGTCAACAATGGTCTGGGCATTAGATGGAGATGGTCAGGTACCAACAGTGAGTGAAGTGGCCAACAAAGCACGACAGTATGAAGACAGTACTGCCAATCCCCAACAAATTCAGATTGCTGCCATGGAAAAAATAATTGAGGAAAACAACAGATCACTGGAGAAATCAATTGGGAAAGCGATTGAGATAACAATGGAGAAAACCAATGAAGCAATCGAGAAAGCAATGGAGAAAAATAGTGACTCATTTGAGAAAACCAATCAATCATTAGAGAAGCTGATTGATGCATTGTCCAAGAGAGATGACAGACCTCAATGGAGCCGCGTTGATGCTGTTAGGAAATACAGACCTTCAAGATCAACTAAAAATGATGGCAACTTGTCACGGAATGACTTGTGGATATTCCTACGTGGATATGGTGAGGACATGAGAAACTGGGATGGAAAACCTACTTCTGCTCTACGAGAACGAGTATCCAATTTGCGAAACACCAACAGAAGACAACAATCTGCCACGAGAAGGAATAATCGGAATGTAAATGTAGTTAATACTGTGAATCAGGTAAACCCCGTGAATCAACCTCAAAATTAGAGGGGCCCTGCCTCCAGCCAGGTGGAGGAGAGGGACAACCGAGTTTATTGGACTGTGTGGATTCGGTGGCCTGGCACATTAGAACCACGAAAATATAGAGCTCTGGTGGACACTGGTGCACAGTGCACTCTAATGCCATCGAATCATACAAGTACTGAAACTGTTACTATTTCTGGAGTGACGGGTGGTTCTCAACAATTGTCTGTATTGGAAGCCGAAATGAGCCTTACTGGGAATATGTGGAAAAAGCACCCCATAGTGACTGGTCCAAATGCCCCATGCATTCTTGGCATAGACTTCCTCAAGAAAGGGTATTATAAGGATCCAAGAGGGTATCGATGGGCTTTTGGTGTAGCAGCTGTAGAGACTGAGGACATTGATCAGCTGTCTAGCTTGCCCAAACTTTCAGAGGAGTCTAGTGTTGTAGGGCTGATGAAAACTGAAGACCAACAGGTACCAATTGCTACTAAAACAGTACATCGACGACAATATCGTACCAACCGAGACTCTGTAGTTCCCATCCATAAGCTGATACGCCAACTAGAAAGTCAAGGAGTGATCAGCAAAGCTCGCTCACCATTTAACAGTCCTATCTGGCCTGTGCGTAAGTCTGATGGAGAATGGAGATTGACTGTAGACTATCGTGGCCTAAATGAGGTTACACCACCGATGAGTGCTGCCGTGCCGGACATGTTAGATCTTCAGTATGAGCTGGAGTCAAAGGCAGCTAAGTGGTATGCCACAATTGACATTGCTAATGCATTTTTCTCTATTCCTATAGCAGCAGAATGCAGGCCGCAGTTTGCTTTCACCTGGAGGGGTATCCAGTACACCTGGAACCGACTGCCCCAGGGGTGGAAACACAGCCCTACCATCTGCCATGGACTGATCCACACCGCCCTGGAGAGAGGTGGAGCTCCGGAACATCTGCAATACATTGATGACATCATTGTATGGGGTAACACAGCAGAAGAAGTTTTCACAAAAGGTAAGAAAATAATTGAGATTCTTTTGGATGCTGGTTTTGCCATAAAGAGAAGCAAGGTCAAGGGACCTGCACGAGAGATCCAGTTTTTGGGAGTGAAATGGCAAGATGGGCGTCGCCAGATCCCAATAGACGTGATTGACACAATATCAGCTATGTTGCCACCAACTAACAAAAAAGAAACACAATCCTTCTTAGGTACTGTGGGTTTCTGGAGAATGCATATTCCTGGTTATAGTCAGATTGTGAAACCTCTTTTTGATGTGACTCGAAAGAAAAACAAATTTCAATGGGGCCCTGAACAGCAACAGGCCTTTGAACAAATCAAACAAGAGATTGTACAGGCAGTAGCTCTTGGGCCAATCCGAACAGGGCAAGATATTAAAAATTTGCTATACACTGCAGCTGGGGACAATGGTCCTACCTGGAGCCTTTGGCAGAGGGCACCAGGAGAAACTCGAGGTCGACCCTTAGGATTTTGGAGCCGAAAATATAGAGGCTCTGAGGCCAACTATACTGCAACTGAAAAAGAAATATTGGCCGCATATGAAGGAGTTAAAGCTGCTTCGGAAGTGATTGGTACTGAGGCACAGCTTCTCCTAGTACCACGAATACCAGTCCTAAACTGGATGTTCAAGAGTAAAGTTCCTTCCACACATCATGCCACTGATGCTACATGGAGTAAATGGACTGCCCTAATTACACAGAGAGCTCGAATGGGTCATCACAATCGTCCAGGACTTTTAGAGGTAATCGCAGACTGGCCACAAGGTAAAGACCTTGCAATGCCCGCTAAGGAGGTGGTGACACGTGCTGAGGAAGCTCCACCATATAATCAGTTACCAGATAATGAGAAGCAGTATGCCCTGTTTACTGATGGATCTTGCCGCCTTGTAGGAAATCGTCGTAAGTGGAAAGCTGCTGTGTGGAGTCCCACACGACGAGTTGCAGAGGCAACTGAGGGAGAAGGTGGATCGAGTCAGTTTGCAGAGGTAAAAGCCATCCAGCTGGCCTTAGACATTGCTGAACGGGAAAAATGGCCAGTGCTCTATCTTTATACTGACTCATGGATGGTGGCAAATGCTTTTTGGGGTTGGTTAAAACAGTGGAAGCACAATAACTGGCAGCGCAGAGGTAAGCCTATTTGGGCTGCTGAACTATGGCGAGACATTGCTGCTCGGCTAGAGAACTTAGTTGTAAAGGTACGCCACGTAGATGCCCATGTGCCCAAAAGTCGTGCCACTGAGGAACATCGACACAACCAGCAAGTGGATCAGGCTGCTCAAGTGTTCCAGATAGACTTGGACTGGGAACACAGAGGTGAACTGTTTCTAGCTCGGTGGGCCCACGACACTTCAGGACATCAGGGAAGAGATGGAACATACAGATGGGCTCGTGACCGAGGGGTGGATTTAACTATGGACGCTATTGCGCAGGTTATCCATGATTGTGAAATATGCGCTGAAATTAAGCAAGCTAAGCGATTAAAACCTTTGTGGTATGGGGAACGATGGTTAAAATATAGGTATGGGGAGGCCTGGCAGATTGATTACATCACACTTCCTCTAACTCGCCAGGGTAAGCGCTATGTGCTCACTATGGTGGAAGCAACTACCGGATGGTTAGAAACGTATCCTGTGCCTCACGCCACTGCCAGAAACACTATCTTGGGCCTAGAAAAGCAGATCCTGTGGCGACATGGCACTCCAGAAAGAATTGAATCAGATAATGGGACTCATTTCAAAAACAATCTTATAGACAATTGGGCTAAAGAACATGGTATTGAATGGGTATATCATATCCCTTATCATGCACAAGCCTCTGGGAAAATTGAACGATACAATGGACTGTTAAAAACTACTCTGAAAGCAATGGGAGGTGGAACTTTTAAAAACTGGGACAAGCATTTAGCACAAGCCACCTGGTTAGTTAACACCAGAGGATCCATCAATCGTGCTGGTCCTGCCCATTCAGAACCTTTACATACAGTAGATGGAGATAAAGTCCCTGTGGTGTATGAAAGGAATTTGTTGGGGAAGACTGTCTGGGTATTTCCTGCTTTGGGCAAAGGCAAACCCATTCGTGGAGTTGCTTTCGCTCAAGGACCTGGAACTACTTGGTGGGTGATGATGAAAGATGGTGAAGTTCAATGTGTACCTCAAGGAAATTTAACTCTGGGTGAGAATACTCGATTTAATCCTATATGATGTTGTTACATAATACTAACAGTGTTCAATAAGTGTTTTTCAGAATAATAACCAGTGATGACCAGAGCTGACCTCATCGAGTGACATCCAGCAACTGAGCTAGCCTTGTTGAGTGACATCCAGTAACTTCTTCGAAGTGAACCTACAAACTATGGACATGAACTGTAACGAATCCCACATGAACTTTCCTGCCCTGAGAGACTGCTATGACGGATAGAACCCACGATTATGAACTTTATGAACTTACTGAACTTTTCCTATAAGTAGATCATTAGCTCGTGATCAGTATGACGTAAATGGTATGGAATAAGGGGTGGAATGTCCTGGGTTTAGCTAAAAAACCCAGTCCTGTTTAGTGATTTTTACTTTCCAGTTTAGTGTCTTCTAAAAGGCTGCACGTTCTGAAGTCAGCAGCATGTTTTTGCAGACAGTGTGTGCTACTGGCAGTGATAACACCTGATGTTTACAGTCACTGCCTGGGACTGGTGTGCAGAAAGGCTCTTGCTTATACTTATTCCTATAGTGACCAAGGCCACTGCTGGCTCTTGTGTGCCACGCTGGGGGTGCTGGGTAGTAAGAGGGGGGCACAAGGAAGTAAAAGGTGGCACCTCCGGGGGGTAATAGACAGGACAGGTGACCAACGAGAGTATTCCATCCCATATACGTCATATTTAGTATAAATTGAGTGATCACGAGAGTTTCGGCCCTTCTTTTCGCCCTTTCTTTTCTGCAATGGCCGGTGTCCAGAGAGGACTCCATCTGACCTCCTGCTTTTGATCCGGATCCTGAGTTCCCGAATCCAGCTCCCTGCATCCAGCTCCCGCCGCCGCCGCTGAGCCTGGGGTTTCCCCAGTGCCTCCTGCTCTGCAGCACCAGTGGTGATTTCTATTGGGGGAGGGAGTCGGGTTTGATATCGGGCTATTATCTATAGTTGTATATAGTTCTTTACTTTTATGTTTTTACCATTATTCCTATTACTTTCATTAAAGCTGTTCTAGTTCTAGTTTTTTTCTTCTCTCATCCGTAAAGTCTCTCTGCCTCATTCCCTTTTCTCTTCCTGTTTGGGGGGGGAAGAGGGGGTTAGAGAGCGTCTGTCCGCGTTAGTGGCCGGCCCAGCCCTAACCCGCGACATATTGTGACAGGATTTAGTCAGGGATAGTTTTTGGTGATGCTCTGGTACTTGAATCCAGACTTTCTCAGCACACTGGAAGTTGCTGTGCTTGTACAGTGGTTTGAAAATACTGCACAAGAGCCTAGATGCAAAAAAAATCCAGAACGATTCAAAAGATCTATCATTAATTGACCACTTCTGGGCCTGTCTGTCTTTACACAGGATGACAACACTGCTCACTGAGATGGGGTTTTGTACAGTGTGGTGGGTTGACATTGTCTGGCCACCAGATGCCTACCAAGCTGCTCTTATTGCCCCCTCCCTTATTGCTCCCCCTTATTGCCAGGGAGAAAATACAACAAAAACCTTGTGGGTCAACATAAGGACAGGGAGATCACTCAGCAATTACTGTCATGGGCAAAACAGACTTGACGTGGGGAAATTAACTTAAGTTATTGCCAGTTAAACAGAGAGTAGGATAATGAGAAATAAGAACAAATCTTCCCCCCATGCCTGCCTTCTTCCCAAACTGTTGTGGTTTAACCCCAGCTAGCAGCTAAGCCCCACACAGCTGCTCGCTCACTCCCACCTCCCCCTCCCCCCAGCGGTGGGATGGGGGGGAGAACTGGAAGAATAAAAGTGAGAAAACTCATGGGTTGAGATAAAGACCATGAAGTCCTTGGTGACTGCAAGAAGGGAAAGATTGCACCCATTTTTAAAAAGGGTAGAAAGGAGGACCCTGGGAACTACTGACCTGTCAGCCTCACTTCCGTGCCTGGGAAGATCATGGAACAGATCCTCCTAGAGGCTCTGCTAAGGCACATGGAGGACAGGGAGGTGATTTGAGATAACCAGCATGGCTTCACCAAGGGCAAGTCCTGTCTGACCAAACTAGTGGCTTTCTATGATGGAGTGACTGCATTAGTAGACGAGGGAAGAGTAATGGATGTCATCTATCTGGACTTCTGCAAGGCCTTTGACACGGTCCTCCCAAACATCCTTCTCTTTAAGTTGGAAAGATACAGATTTGGTGGGTGGGCTGTCTGGTGGATAAGGAATTGGTTGGATGGTCGCATCTAGAGGGTAGTGGTCAACGGCTCGACGTCCAGATGGACATGGGTGTCAAGTGGTGTCCCTCAGCAGTCCGTACTGGGACCAGTGCTGTTTAATATCGTCATGGGTTAGGGCTGGGCCAGCCACTAAACGTGGACAGACGCTCTCTAACCCCATCTTCCCCTCCCCAAATGGGAAGGAAAAGGGAATGAGGCAGAGAGACTTACGGCTTAGAGAAGAAAAACTAGAACAGCTTAAATGAAAATAATGGAAATAATGGTGAAAAGATAAAAGTAGAGAACTATATACAACTATAGATAGTAGCCCGATACCAAACCCAACTCCCTCCCCCGATAGCAATCCCCACTGGTGCTGCAGAGCAGGAGGTACTTGGGGAAACCCCAGGCTCAGCGGCGGCGGGGAGCTGGATACAGGGAGCTGGATTCGGGAACTCAGCATCCGGATCAAAAGCAAGAGGTCAGATGGAGTCCTCCCTGGACACCGACCATTGCAGAAAAGGGGCGAAACTCTCGTGATCACTCAGTTTATACTAGATATGATGTATATGGGATGGAATACTCTCGTTGGTCACCTGTCCTGTCTATTACCCCCCGGAGGTGCAACCTTTTACTTCCTTGTGACCCCTCTTACTAGCCAGCACCCCCAGCGTGGCACACAAGAGCCAGCAGTGGCCTTGGTCACTATAGGAATAAGTATCAGCCAGAGCCTTTCTGCATCCCAGCCCCAGGCAGTGACTGCAAACATCAGGTGTTATCGCTTCCAGTAGCAGACACTGTCTGCAAAAACATGCTGCTGACTTCAGAAAGTGCAACCTCTTAGAAGAGACTGAGCTGGAAAGTAAAAATCACTGAACAGAATTGGGGTTTCTAGCTAAAATCAGGACAAATATCTTCATCAGTGACAGAGACAAGGGGATTGAGTGCACCCTCAGCAAGTTTACAGATGACACCAAGCTGAGTGGTGCGGTCGATATGCCAGAGGGACGGGAGAAGCATAAGGGAGTTGACAAGCATAAGGGAGTGCGAAAGTGAAACAGGCTGGTGGAGAAACGCCCTGAGACAAAGACAGCAGGAAGAGGCTCTACAAGAATTGGAGGAACCCCTCCCCTCCTGTCACTAGGCAAAAGGAGGGGACCTAAGGGACAAGGGGGAGTGGAGAGAGGTCCCTTGTCGGAGAGGCAAACGAAAACCGTCCCACCCATCTCCCTCACCTTCCCAGATGCCCTTGCATAATAGGTATGGGGCTTTGGGACTTGAGGACCATGCAGGTGGAGATGGAGATGCAGATCCACCCAGTGAGTTGCCCAGGGCTTATCTCTCACCCCCATGCCTTAGAACTTCCTCGATTAAGAAGAAAAGGAGGGTAACTGTAATAGGCAACTCCCTCCTGAGGGAAACAGAGGGCACCATCTGTCGACCAGACCCAACCCACAGGGAAGTCTGCTGGCTCTCTGGGGCTCGGGTCAGCGAAGTGAAGAGGAAGCTGCCTGGTCTGGTGCAGCCCTCTGGTAAAAACCCTTTGTTAGTTGTCCAGGTTGGTAGTGATGAAGTTGTAGAGAGACGTCCAAAGGCGATCAAAAAGGACTTTAAGGCATTGGGGCAACTAGTACATGGATCAGGTGTGCAGGTGGAGTTTTCATCAATCCCTCTAGTGGAAGGGAAAAACACTGAAAGAGGGTGGAAAACACACCTGATCAACGCATGGCTCAGAGACCGGTGCCACCGTTGGAAATTCGGATTCTTTGATCATGGGGAAGTTTACATGGCACCGGGTATGCTAGCGACAGATGGAATACATCTGTCCCAAAGGGGGAAAAGGATCCTAGGACAGGAGTTGGCAGGGCTCGTTGAGAGGGCTTTAAACTAGGCTCAAAGGGGGAAGGGGATAAAACCAGGCTCACTAGAAATGAGCCTAAGGACAGCCTTCAGTCTGCCATCCCACTTGAGGTGGATAGTGGTGTCATATGTAACAAACCCAGGGCTGCTAGGGATAAGACTCGGGATGACGTACCGGTGTTGGAGGTGGTGTCTGTACCATGGCTCAAGTGCATATATGCCAATGCCCAAAGCATGGGAAACAAGCAGGAGGAATTAGAAGCTATTGTACACCAGGGAAACCATGATGTAATTGCCATCACAGAAACGTGGTGGGGTGATTCGCATAGTTGGAGTGCCACAATGAATGGCTACAGGCTCTTTAGAAAGGATAAGCAAAGAAAGAGAGGTGGTGGGGTAGCATTACATGTTAAGGAGTGCTTTGACTGCCTATAATTCAATGTCAGGCACACCAAGGTGGAGTGTTTATGGGTAAGGATAAAGGGGAAGGCCAATGAGGCTGATATCCTAGTGGGAGTCTGCTACAGACCACCTGACCAGGATGAAGACACTAATGAGGCATTCTTTCAACAACTTGGAGATGTCTTGTGTTCACTAGCCCTAGTTCTCGTGGAGGACTTCAATTTACCAGATGTCTGCTGGAAGTACAGCACAGCAGAGAGAGGGCAGTCCAGGAGGTTTCTGGCATGTATGGATGATAACTTCCTGTTGCAACTGGTCAGTGAGCCTACCAGGGCTAGTGCCCTGCTAGACCTACTGTTTACGAACAGGGAAGGGCTGGTGGAAGATGTGGTGGTCGGAGGTCGCCTTGGCCACAGCGACCATGATATGACAGAATTTTGAATATGTGGTGAAGTTAGGAGGGTCGTCAGCAAAACTTCTACCTTGGACTTCCAGAGGGCTGACTTTGGAGTATTCAGGATGCTGGTTCAGAGAGTCCCTTGGGAATTAGCCCTTAAAAACAAAGGGGCCCAGGAAGGCTGGGCTTACTTTAAGAATGAAATCATGAAGGCATAGGAGCAAGCTGTCCCTATCTGCCAAAAAATGAGCTGGCAGGGAAGAAGGCCAATATGGTTGAGCAGGGAGCTTTTGCAAGAACTCAGGGGAAAAAAAAAGAGTGTATCAACTCTGGAGAAAGGGGCACGTGAATCAGGAAGCATTTAAAGATCTTGTAAGGTCATGCAGAAAGAGAATTAGAGAAGCAAAAGCTCAGTTAGAAATTAATCTGGCTATCTCTGTAACGGATAACAAAAAGTGCTTTTATAAATACGTTAATAACAAAAGGAGGGTCAGGGAAAATCTCTATTCCTTATTGGATGAAGGGGAGAACATAGTAACAGAAGATAAGGAAAAGGCTGAGATACTTAATCACAGAATGTTCGGGGTTGGAAGGGACCTCAAAAGATCATCTAGTCCAATCCCCCAGCCAGAGCAGATTCACCTACAGTAGATCACACAGGAACGCGTCCAGGCAGGTTTTGAATGTCTCCAGAGAAGGAGACTCCACAACCTCCCTGGGCAGCCTGTTCCAGTGCTCTGTCACCTTCACTGAGAAGAAGTTTCTTCTCGAGTTTAAGCGGAACCTCTTATGTTCCAGTTTCAGCCCATTACCCCTTGTCCTATCAGTGGTTGTCACCGAGAAGAGCCTGGCTCCATCCTCGTGACACTCACCCTTGATATATTTGTAAACATTAATGAGGTCACCCCTCAGTCTCCTCTTCTCCAAACTAAAGAGCCCCAGCTCCCTCAGCCTTTCCTCATAAGGGAGATGCTCCACTCCCTTCATCATCCTAGTTGCCCTGTGCTGGACTCTCTCCAGCAGTTCCCTGTCTTTCTTGAACTGAGGGGCCCAGAACTGGACACAGTATTCCAGATGGGGTCTCACCAGGGCAGAGAAGAGGGGAAGGAGAACCTCTCTCGACCTACTAACCACCCCCCCTTCTAATACACCCCAGGATGCCATTGGCCTTCCTGGCCACAAGGGCACATTGCTGGCTCATGGTCATCCTGCTGTCCACCAAGACTCCCAGGTCCCTTTCCCCTACACTGCTCTGTAATAAGTCATTCCCCAACTTATACTGGAACCTGGGGTTGTTCCTACCCAGATGCAAGACTCTACACTTACCCTTGTTATATTTCATTAAATTTTTCCCCGCCCAACCCTCCAGCCTGTCCAGGTCTCGCTGAATGGCAGCACAGCCTTCTGGCGTGTCAGCCACTCCTCCCAGCTTGGTGTCATCAGCAAACTTGCTGATAGTACTCTCTAGTCCCTCATCCAAGTCATTGATGAATATATTGAATAATACTGGTCCCAGTACCGACCCTGGAGGGACTCCACTGGATACAGGCCTCCAATCAGACTCCACCCCATTGACCACAACTCTTTGGCTTCTTCCCCTTAGCCAGTTCGCAGTCCACCTCACTACCCGAGAGTCTAGACCACACTTCCTCAGTTTAGCAGCAAGGATGCTGTGGGAGACTGTGTCAAATGCTTTACTGAAGTCAAGGTAGACCACATCGACCGCTCTGCCATCATCTATCCACCTTGTTATATCCTCGTAAAAGGCTATGAGGTTAGTCAAGCACGACTTCCCCTTGGTGAAGCCATGTTGACTGTCTCTAATGACCCTCTTATCCTTGATATGCCTTGAGATGGCACCAAGGATAAGTCGTTCCATCACTTTCCCAGGGATGGAGGTGAGGCTGACCGGTCTATAGTTTCCCGGGTCCTTCTTCTTGCCCTTTTTGAAGACTGGAGTGACATTTGCTTCCCTCCAGTCCTCAGGCACCTCTCCCGTCTCCCAAGACTTGGTAAAGATGACGGAGAGTGGTCTAGCAATGACATCAGCCAGCTCCCTCAGCACCCGTGGATGCATCCCGTCTGGACCCATGGATTTATGGATGTCCAGATTGCTTATTTGGTCCCTAACCCAGTCCTCATCGACTAAAGCAAACTCCTCCACTGCCCTGACTTCCTCTGGGGCCGCAGGGGAACGGGGCTCCTCAGGACAGCCTCTGGCAGAGTAGACAGAGACAAAGAAGGCATTCAGTAACTCTGCCTTCTCTGTATCTTCTGTCACCAAGGCACCCACCTCATTCATCAGTGGGCCTACATTGTCTCTGGTGTTAGTTTTATCTGCCACGTATTTGAAAAAGCTCTTCCTGTTGTCCTTGACCCCTCTCGCCAGGTTCAATTCTAGGGAGGCCTTTGCTTTCCTAGTTGCCTCCCTACATCCTCGGACAACAGCCTTATATTCTTCCCAAGTGGCCAGCCCCGCCTTCCAGGATCTGTAAATTCTCCTCTTGCACTTGAGCTTACACAGAAGATCCCTGTTTAGCCACGCAGGTCTCCTGGCTCCCTTCCTTGACTTCCTACGTGTCGGGATGCTCTGATCTTGAGCACGGTAGAAGCAGTCCCTGAACGCTAACCAACTATCTTGGGCCCCTTTACCTTCAAACAGCCTTGCCCATGGGATTTTCTCTAGTAATTGTTTGAAAAAGCCAAAGTTTGCCTTGGCGAAGTCCAGGGTTGCAATTCTGCTTGCTATTTTGTTTCTGCTACATGAGATCCTGAACTCCACCATTTCATGGTCACTGCAGCCAAGGCAGCCCTCAACCTTTACTGCTTCAACCAGATCCTCCTTGTTAGTGAGGATGAGGTCCAGCAGTGCTCCTCTCCTAGTCAGCTCCTCCACTATTTGCATCAGAAAATTATCATTGATGCACTGGAGGACCCTCCTGGACTGTGGCTGTCTGGCTGAGTTGTCCTTCCAGCAAACATCAGGGAAGTCAAAATCCCCCATGACAACCAGGGCCTGTGTTGTGGGTTGACCCTGGCCAGCCGCCAGGTACCCACACAGCCGCTCTCTCACTCCCCCTTCACGGCTAGACAGGGGGAGAAAATATTTCCAAGGGTTCAGGGTTTGAGATAAGGACAGGGAGATCACTTTCATTTACCATCCCGGGCAAAACAGACTCAATTTTAGGGAAATTAGGTACATTTATTAAAAGAACTAATCAGAGAGGAGTAGTGAGAAGTAAGAAAGAGCAAACAGATCTTAAACAGAACACCTTCCCCCCATCCCTCCCTATCTTCCCGGGCTTAACATCAATCCCGGTTTCTCCACCTCCTCCCCCCGAGCGGAGCAGGGGGACAGGGAATGGGGGCTACGGTCAGTTCATCCGACGTTGGTTTCACCGCTTCTTCACTCCGGGGGAGGACTCTTCACACTTCCCCAGGGTTATTGTGGGGTCCCTCTCACGGGAGACAAGCTTCACGCTCTCTTCTCCGCGTGAGTCGTCCCACGAAGGGCAATTCATCACAAACTGCCCAACGGGAGACACCTCACGAGGGGCAGCCCACCCCTCGTGAGTCTGAGGTGCAGTCCTTCAGGGGAAACTGCTCCAGCGTGAGTCCCCCGCAACGTCCCAAAAGTCCCACCGGCCAACCTGCTCCAGTGTGGGCATTCCTCTCTTCCACGGGCTACCGGTTCCGGCAGCGACTTGCTCTGATGCGGGCTTCCCACGGGCTACAGTCCCCTTTCAGGCATCCACCCACACGGCGTGGAGTACTCGGTGGACATCTAAGCGGTGATCCTCACGGTGGACATCTGCACCTCGCCCATGGGCTGCAGGGGGACAACCCACTTCACCATGGTCTTCACCACGGAGACGGGGGACTCCTTCTGCTCCGGCGCCTGGAGCTCATCCTCCCCCCTCCTCCTTCTTCACTGACCTTGGTGTCTGTATAGATTTCAGGGAGCAAGCTGAGCACACTGATCTCACCCTAGGGGGGTGGGAGGCCACCCGGTCCTCATAATTTCTAGACCACTGCCCCGCTGCAATCCCAGCTATAACCCCATCCCCCTTCATATCTAGTTTAAAGAACGCTCTATGA
Organism: Trogon surrucura; assembly: GCA_020746105.1. Taxonomy (NCBI): domain Eukaryota; kingdom Metazoa; phylum Chordata; class Aves; order Trogoniformes; family Trogonidae; genus Trogon; species Trogon surrucura. The sequence continues at coordinate 4,827,369 of CM036657.1, forward strand.
GTCCCGCCAGCTTGTGACCAAGGATCCTTTTTTCCCTTTGTGTAATTTGAACCCCAGCTTGTTTCAGTAGATCAGGTGCCCTGTAGATCTCCCCATGGTTAAAAAATCCAAAGCCAGACCGCTGGCACCACCCCTTTAGCCAAGTATTAATCTGCTGCACTTTGTCAAACCTTCCACTATTTTCCCTCATAACTGAAGGAATAGAGGCAAACACAACCTGTGCGCCTGATCCTTCTAGCATCCGCCCCAGTGCCCTAAAGTCCTTTTTGATTGCTTCTGGCATCTCTCTACTATCTCATCATTACCGATCTGCATAACCAAAAGCGGGTAATAGTCCGTGGGTTTAACCAGACCAGGAAGCTTCTTGATAACATCCTTAACTCGGGCCCCAGGGAGGCAGCAGACTTCCCTGTGGGTCGGATCGGGGCGGCAGATAGGGCCCTCTGTTCCCCCTCAGGAGGGAGTCTCCAATTACGATTACCCTCCTTTTTTTCTTAGATGAAGAAGTCCTAATGCGTGTATCCGAGCGACTTACCCTAGACAGCCCTATGGGTGAACCCTCCACTGACTCTTCCTTTGCCTGGCTCTCATTGTCTAGAGCCCCATATCTGTTTTGCAGGGGCAACCGGGCAGGTGAGGGAGGCCGGGCAAGGATTTTCCTTTCTCTCCTGGCAGGCACCTGCTTCCACTCCTCCCTATCCTTTAGGTCCCCCCCTTTTGCCTGATGGCCAGAGGTGGGGGAATATTCTGCTCTTTGCGGAGCTTGCTGCTCGCCATTCAGGACCTGACTCCACCGATCTATCTCTCTCTCCGACTCCCTAATGCTCCTCAGCCTTTCTACTTCCTCCTTCAGCTCAGCCACCAGGCTGAGCAGATCGCTCACCTGGTCACATCGGACACAAGTGTCGCTTCCACTACCCTCCATGGCAAGTGCCAGGCTCCGGCATTCTCTGCAGCCCGAGGCCTGAACACCCACATGCTTACGTGGGGCTTCTGTCTGGGTGCCCACAGTTTTTCTAACAACCAATGATCTGGTGGCAACCATAGTTGGCTCTACAATACAAGACTCTCCGGAAAGCTGTGCACAGAATAGTTTACAACTCTTTTAAGTATTTGCCTTTTAACAAAGATTTACCCTTTTGAGCCTTTTGTTCAGTGAACAGGGACTAGTCCCTGCCCTCCCCAAGGCTTCTTATACCCTGAGGGCAGAGTTAACAGCTGATCACCGTGTTTAAAATCCCCTCGCCGCTGAGGGTGGCTCCGCCCACGCTATCTCGGGTGTCCGCCGGTGCTGGCTCAGGTTTGGTTGCTGTAGCCGGCTTAAAAAAAGCCCCCCAAAGAGCTTTTTGTCAGCCTTTTTTTTTGCTTAGATTCCTTCCCCAGTGCAGTCTTACCTGCTCTGAAGCTGGGCTCGACAGCAAACCTCTGAGAAAGATGGGAGCAATCTTTTTAGCAAGGCCTGTTGTGACAGGGCAAGGGGTAATGGTTTTAAACTAAAAGATGGTAGATTTAGACTGGATATAAGAAAGAAACCTTTTACAGTGAGGGTGGTGAAACACTGGCACAGGTTGCCCAGAGAGATGGTGGAGGCCCCATCCCTGGAGACATTCAAGGTCAGGCTGGATGGAGCTCTGAGCAACCTGATGCAGTTAAAGCTGTCCCTGCTCACTGCACGGGGGTTGCACTAGATGGCCTCTAAAGGTCCCTTCCAACCCAACGCATTCCATGATTCTGTGATTCTAATAAGTAAAGCAAAAGCCACGCGTGCAAGCAAAGCAAAAGAAGGAATTCAGTTGCTACTTCCCACTGGCAGTCAGGTGTTCAGCTGTCTCCAGGAAAGCGGGGTTCCATCACACGTAATGGGTGCTTGGGAAGACAAAATGCCATCACTCCGAATGTCTCCCTTTCCTCCTTCTTTCCCCAGCTTTTATTGCTGAGCATGATGTCGTATGGTGTGGAATATCCCTTTGTTCAGTTGGGGTCAGCTGTTACAGCTGTGTCCCCTCCCAACCTCTTGTGTGCCCCCAGCCTGCTCATTGGCAGGGCAGTATGAGAAGCAGAAAAGGCCTTGACTCTGTGTAAACACTGCTCAGCAATAGCTGATACATACCTGTGTTATCAACACTGTTTTCATCACAGATCCAAGACATAGCCCCATACTAGCTACTAAGAAGAAAATTAACTCTATCCCAGTCAAACCCAGCACATTCTCCCCCTCCCTTATTCCACACCATTTATGTCATGCTCAAGTCCCACACTACCCAATAGATCCTCATTAATCATCTCCCAGCCCTTCCCATCCTTTGATACAACACACAGATATCATTCCCTTAGTCTATGGGCCACCCCTGTAAAATGTCTGTAAAATGCCCAGAAATGTCCACCGAGTTCATTTAGTCCATGACTTTGGGCTCCATCTGTTAAGGTGGTCACTCAGGACAGGAGAGGTGATTTGTTGCGTGGAGTTACTGAGCACCAAAGCCAGGTCAGGTCACTGCTGCACTTGCACTGCTTCTTGTAAGGCATTGTAACTATCTTCATTGGTTCAGGTGGTTCCTGCTATAGCAGTCCCTGTAATGTGCAACTCAAAACATGGATTACAACAATTTAAAGGTATATCTGTTACAATCTCCACCCCTGGTCTCTTTGGGCCAGGTTATAGGGTTGTCCTGGTTTTGCTGGGATAGAAATCCTGTAAACTGAGGACTTGAGCCTGGTTCTGCTTTTGTTGACGCTGGCACAAATCCAGCATAATTCCACTGATATTAGTGGCATAATCAGAAGTAATTTTTGCCTTTAGTAGGCAAGAAATGAAACTTCATTTTAAAATATAAAAGGATGCTGGCCAGAAAGCTGTGAAAGTGGGAGTATTAGTTTGTTTTTGTGGCCTCAGGAGAAATACACTTAATACTTTTGGGTAATACAATGTTTAGATGCAAAATACAAAGCTTAGAAAACCTGAATGTTTAGATGCCTTCTGAGAATTCTTGTGAGACATGCAAGTGTCAACATGCTATTCTTTGTTATCTCTTTTAATAATGGAAAAAAAAATAAAGTCAGAAGATGATATTTGCATGTTATATTGCCTGGTAATGTGTCACACAATGTCTTGATCATGCAGGTACTTACATATGAGGTGAACCTAATGTATCCAAGTGAATCCACTGAAGTTAGCAGAATTAACAAATGACAAAGATAAGCTTGGGTGTGAAAGCTCATGGTCTTGGGCAATAAGAAAAAAACATGATAATTATGGGAAAGTTCAGATTAAAAACATCTTTAGTAGCAATGTAGTTGCTACTCTTACGAGATAAAGAATATCTTGTAGACTGTGGTATGTATTTTTACTCTTACTGCTAGAATACCAGACCTATGTAAATTTTTGTAATCGTTTACAAAGGAAAGGATCCCTTTTTTTTCTTTTTTTTTTTTTTAAAGTGGATTTCTTTATGTACTGAGTTTATATGGCAAGATTTTGGTAGCGAGGGGGCTGCAGAGCTGGCTTCTGTGAGAAGATGTCCATGTGAGAAGATGTCTCCATGTCAGGCAGAGCCAGCTCTAGCCAGCTCCAAGAGAGACCTGCTGCTGGCAAAAGCTGAGCCAATCCGCAACATTGACAGACAGATTCTCTGTGATAATATATTTAAAAAGGGACCTGTAGTGCTAGGGCCTGAATTGTAGGCCCTGAACTGACATTGACCTCTAGATGAACCTCTCAACCCCACGCTATATAGTATTAATCACATATGTGATGTATTGATAATCTATTGTAGCATGTATGTATATATATTCCAATGCCAATCTGTGAAAGCTTTGCTGTAACACTAACTGTGCGGTGGGAACCAGCAGGGTGATCTTTCTTTAGCTAAAGGCCAGGTGCAAGGCTGCAAAACTGGCTGCCTCTTGCTTTGTTAGAAGCATGTCACAAGACCGTGAGACCAGAGGCCTGGCTTGGGTGAGAAATATGTGATTAAGGACCGAAATAGATCGGGAGGCTCCCTTGTATTCTTCCTTTAGCCCTGGCCAGGCTGTGGGAGGAATCCAACAGAGTGGACAACACCCGATGTTCCCACGCTCGAAGTTATGTAAGGTTGTTTACTTAATAGTGTAAAAGCTGGACCCTCTTGCAGCGATGCTTGGAGCCCTCCCCTATGAGTGGACGCACTGCGTAGGACTTCCCAGTTGCCGGGACGGTTCTCCAGAATCCTCGCTGCAACAGGGGCTCCCCAGCGACTGCGGATCTGGATGATGGTATTAGGGCGATTGGTGATGGATCTGTCTTAATCGCTATCGCTAACCCTGTATAGTACTGATCAGGTGCATTACCCTGCTTGTTCTCGCTGCTTAAAACTGGAGTATAATAAGCTTGCATTGCCTTGTTCTTGTAATACTTTGAAATAGACAGTAAAATAAGCCGACCCTTCTGTTGGTACCTGTGTCCCTTTTCTGTGGGACCCCCCCCCCCCCCTTCCCAGGCTAATTAGAAAAACAGGACCAAAGCTGCTGTTAAACAGCATCTGGGAGAGAGGAGTGAGAGAAAGAACTCTGCAGACACCAAGGTCAGTGAAGAAGGAGGCAGAGGAGGTGCTGCAGCTGCCAGAGCAGAGATTCCCCGCAGCTCGTGGAAAAGATCGTGGAGACACAGGCTGTCCCCCTGCAGCCTGTGGAGGTTCACAATGGAGCAGATTTCCACCCTGCAGCCTGTGGAGGACCTCACGCCGGAGCATGTGGATGTGCCCTGAAAGAAGCTGCAGCCCATGGAGAGACCACACTGGAGCAAGCTCTTGACAGGAACTACAGCCCATGGAGAGCAGCCCATGCTGGAGCAGGTTTTCTGGCAGGACCTGTGGCCCCGTGGAGGAACCACTCTGGAGCAGTCTGTTCCTGAAGGACTGCAGCTTGTGGGAAGGACCCACACTGGAGAAGATTGTGAAGGACTGTCTCCCATGGGAGGGACCCCGCGCTGGAGCAAATGAAGACCATGAGGAGGAAGGAGCGGCAGATACAACGCATGATGAGCTGACCGCAACCTCCATTCCCCATCGCCCTTTGCTGCTTCAAAGCAGGGAGGTAGAGCAGTCGGGAGTGAAGTTGAGCCTGTGTGCTGGTTTTGGCTGGGATAGAGTTAATTTTCTTCATAATAGCTAGTATGAGGCTATGTTCTGGATTTGTGCTGGAAACAGTGTTGATAATTGTCCTAGTCTGAGCTAAACAGAACCAATTCTGTTCAGTCATTTTTACTTTCCAGTTCAGTCTCTTCTAAGAGGCTGCACATTCTGAAGTCAGCAGCATGTTTTTGCAGACAGTGGCTGCTACTGGCAGTGATAACACCTGATGTTTGCAGTCACTGCCTGGGACTGGGATGCAGAAAGGCTCTTGCTGATACTTATTCCTGTAGTGACCAAGGCCACTGCTGGCTCTTGTGTGCCACACTGGGGGTGCCAGCAACTAAAAGAAATCACAAGGAAGTAAAAGGTTGCACCTCTGGTGAGCAACAGCCAGGACAGGTGATCAACGACAATATTCCATTCCATATACATCATATTCAGTATAAAACCTGTATACCAGTATAAACCTGTAAACCAGTATAAAGCTCGGGAGCCCTCAGCACAAGGATATTGACCTGTTGGAGTGAGTCCAGAGGAGGATCACAAAGATGATCAAAGGGCTGGAACATCTCTCCTACAAGGTCAGGCTGAGAGAGTTGGGGTTGTTCAGCCTGGAGAAGTGAAGGCTCCGGGGAGACCTTGTTGCAGCCTTCCAGTACCTGAAGGGGACCTCCAGGAAAGCTGGGGAGGGACTGTTTACAAGGGCATGTAGCAACAGAACAAGGGACAATGGTTTTAAACTGGAGAAGGGTAGATTTAGAATAGATATCAGGGAAAGGTTATTTACAATAAGGGTGGTAAATACTAGAACAGGTTGCCCAGAGAGGTGGTGGAGACACCATCACTGGAGGCATTCAAGGTCAGGCTGGATGGGGCTCCGAGCAACCTGATCCAGTTAAAGTTGTCCCTGCTCACTGCAGGGGGGTTGCACTAGATGGCCTCTAAAGGTCCCTTCCAGCTCAGCACATTCTGTAATTCTACATGGCATAGCCACAGCAGATATACCTCTGGAGAGACTGTGGCTCATAGATAAGGCTCCACTTGGAGCAGGTACACCGTCCTAAGGGACTGCAGTTCATAGTTAATCATAGAATCCTAGAATGGCCCAGGCTGGAAGGGACCTTAGAGATCATCTAATCCAACCTCCCTGTCATGGGCAGGGACGCCTCTCAACTAGATCAGGCTACTCAAGGTTCTGTCCAACCTGGCCTCGAACACCTCCAGGGAGGGGGCAGCCACAACATCTCTGGGCAATTTATTCCAAAGTCTTGCCACCCTCGGACTGAAGAATTTCTTCCTAAGATCTAATCTAAATCTATTCTCCTTCACCCTAAACCCTTCCCCTTGTCCTATCAGTGGACGCTCTTGTCAAAAGTCCCTCCCTGGCCTTCCTGTAGGTTCCCTTCAGGTATTGGAAGGCAGCTATTAGGTCCCCCCAAAGTCTTCTCTTTTCAGGACTGAACAATCCCAGCTCCCGCAGCCTTTCCTCGTAGCAGAGGTGCTCCAGCCCCTGGATCATCTTTGTGGCCCTTCTCTGAACGCGCTCCAACAGTTCTATGTGCCTCTTATGGTGGGGACACCAGAACTGGGCGCAGTATTCGAGGTGGGGTCTCACCAGAGCAGAGTAAAGGGGGAGAATCCCCTCTCTTGACCTGCTGGCTACACTTCTCCTGATACATCCCAGGATGGGGTTGGCCTTCTGGGCTGCATGAGCGCCCTGCCGGCTCATGTTGAGCTTCTCGTCTGTCAACACCCCCAAATCCTTCTCTTCAGGGCTACTCTCAACCCACTCTGTGCCCAGTTTGTATTTGTGCCTAGGATTGGCCCGACCCAGGTGAAGGACCTTGCATTTTGACTTGTTGAAGCTCCTGCAGTTTGCACTGGCCCATTTCTCAAGCCTGTCCAGGTCCCTCAGGATGGCATCTCTTCCCTCAAGTGAGTACATGGCACCACACAGCTTGGTGTCGTCGGCAAACTTGCTGAGGGTGCACTCAATGCCGTCATCCATGTCGCTGACAAAGATGTTGAACAGCACTGGGCCCAGAACAGACCCCTGGGGAACACCGCTTGTCACTGGTCTCCATGTGGACATCGAGCCATTGACCATAACTCTCTGAGTGCGACCATCCAGCCAGTTCTTTATCCACCGAGGGGTCCATTTGTCAAATCCGTGTCTCTCCATTTTAGAGACAAGGATGTCATGGGGGACAGTGTCAAATGCCTTGCACAAGTCCAGGAAAACGACATCCGTTGCTTTTCCCGTGTCAATCAGTGCTGTAGCTTTGTTGTAGAAGGCCACTAAATTAGTCAGGCACGACTTGCCCCTGGTGAAGCCATGTTGGCTGTCACCAACCACTTGATTATCTTTTATGTGCCTTAGTACAGTTACCAGGAGAATCTGTTCCATGATTTTACCTGGCACAGAGGTAAGGCTGACTGGTCTGTAGTTCCCCGCATTGTCTTTGGTTGCTTTTTTACAGATGGGGGTTATGTTCCCCCTTTTCCAATCTGTGGGAACCTCACCAGACTGCCAGGACCTCTCAAATATGATGGCTGGTGGCCTAGCAACTTCAGCTGCCAGTTCCTTCAGGATCCGTGGATGTATCTCATCAGGTCCCATGGACGTGTGCACCTTCAGGCTCTCTAGGTGTTCCCAGACCTGATCTGCTCCTACCCTGGGTGGTTCTTCACTCTCCCAGACCCAGCCAGCACTCTCTGTGATTTGGGTGGTGTAGTTCGAGTTGTAGTTAAGTCCAAGCCAGAGCAAGGGGAGGAGTTCATTGCAACATTAATCCCTATGGTCTGGTCCAAAAGGACCAGGAGTGGAGATTCTAATCTCCAAGCAAGGGAAGGAGTTAACTGCAACATTAAATCTTTGTCTATGTTTAGCCCATAGCCGGGGCTAACCTATAGCAGTTGCCCTATCATTCAGCGACCCCTCCCCAGCTGAGAAAGGGGATCTGGAAAACGAGAGGAGACCCTATGAGGAGTGCTCCCATTCTCAGTCAATCCACAAGTGTAATCAAACAGAATTTATCAAGAAACGAAAGCTCTCACAAATTTACAAGTTCTGGTATCAGTTGAGAGGAGCAATTCCTACACTACACCTGACTCTTAAACTTAGAATAACGATCTGGATTGCATATACACTCACCCACATAAAGCTGAGGACTCTCAACCTCGAGGAGTTCCTCTAGCCAGCATCCCAGACCAAGGGGGAAGCTGTGCCCCAACTGCAAGACCTGCTGCTCCAAAGGAAGAACACCACCACCCCCCCACCCCCCCCAGGACCCCATTTTAAAGTTCAGTCAAATCTGAGCTGTGGCAAATCAAAGTCATACTGGCCTCCCATTGGCTACCAGCCAACTTCCTGGGTGTACCCCCAGGCTGGTGGGCTAGACCCAAACTAACCAGAAACTTCCAGCAGTTTCTCTACAATCTGCCTGGCAACTGCTGTGAGGGGAGGCATCCCAGACTAGGGGGATGCACCTGCCACAATCCACCCCATGACCACAGTCATGATTCGACTTTCCTTGAAGTGGTAGCACGGGCACCTCTGTCCTTCACGGTTAAAAGGGGGTGCAGTCTTGGTGAGGATTAATACTCACTCCAGATCATCATTCCCCAGTTAAGTCTTAGGTTACAATAGAACGTGAGGTATTTCAAAGTGCTAGAAAACGTAGCGCTAAACATACATCAACACTTAACAAACTTAGCAATATGCAAAATACATTCCTCAAACATTGAGGTATTACAGTAAACCACCTCCCATATTATCTTAATACAACTTTTTTTTTTTTGCTACCCTGACCCAGAAACCCCAAACATATTAAAATCCCTCCAGTCAAGCAGTTCCCACTGCTGCAACAATTGCTACTGAGTCTTCTGGTATTTCCTCTATGTTGGTAAATTGGGTCCAAAGATACATTCAGGACACAGACGCCACATGTGAGGTGGACTGTGAACTGGCTAAGGGGAAGAAGCCAAAGAGTTGTGGTCAATGGGGCGGAGTCTGGTTGGAGGCCTGTATCCAGTGGAGTCCCTCAAGGGTCGGTACTGGGACCAGTATTATTCAATATATTCATCGATGACTTGGATGAGGGACTGGAGAGTACTATCGGCGGGTTTGCTGATGACACCAAGCTGGGAGGAGTGGCTGACACACCAGAAGGCTGTGCTGCCATCCAGCGAGACCTGGACAGGCTGGAGCGTTGGGCGGGGAAAAATTTAATGAAATATAACAAGGGTAAATGTAGGGTCTTGCATCTGGGTAGAAACAACCCCAGGTTCCAGTATAAGTTGGGGAATGACTTATTAGAGAGTAGTGTAGGGGAAAGGGACCTGGGAGTCTTGGTGGACAGCAGGATGACCATGAGCCAGCACTGTGCCCTTGTGGCCAGGAAGGCCAATGGCATCCTGGGGTGTATTAGAAGGGGGGTGGTTAGTAGGTCGAGAGAGGTCCTCCTTCCCCTCTACTCTGCCCTGGTGAGACCCCATCTGGAATACTGTGTCCAGTTCTGGGCCCCTCAGCTCAAGAAAGACAGGGAAGTGCTGGAGAGAGTCCAGCACAGGGCAACTAGGATGATTAAGGGAGTGGAGCATCTCCCTTATGAGAAAAGACTGAAGGAGCTGGGGCTCTTTAGTTTGGAGAAGAGGAGGCTGAGGGGTGACCTCATTAATGTTTACAAATATATCAAGGGTGAGTGTCACGAGGATGGAGCCAGGCTCTTCTCGGTGACAACCACTGATAGAACAAGGGGTAATGGGCTGAAACTGGAACATAAGAGGTTCCGCTTAAACTCGAGAAGATACTTCTTCTCAGTGAGGGTGACAGAGCCCTGGAACAGGCTGCCCAGAGAGGCTGTGGAGTCTCCTTCTCTGGAGACATTCAAGACCTGCCTGGACACGTTCCTGTGTGGCATAGTCTAGGCATTCCTGCTCTGGCAGGGGGATTGGACTTGATGATCTTTCGAGGTCCCTTCCAATCCCTAACATTCTATGATTCTATGATTCATCTGCCGACCAGTTAGCACTTCACATCCATCTTTACCCCTTGGTGATCAGAGGGGTCTGTCTTCATTGTCCTGACAGAGAACACAAAGGTGGACCTCAGCCTCTTGGGGCTGGGCTTTCAAGTTATAAGTCCGGGATTATCCACCGGACACTAATACGGTGGGGTTGTCCGTTTCCACCCAGGGCCTCCCATGCATATAAACCTCTGGGTTTCACCAGAGTCATGGGCACAATGCCTATCAAGGGCAGCTTCACCATGACTGGTTGGCTCACAGGTATTTGTCATTACGCTCTCTTAGTTCAGGGTTATCACCCATGAGTGGTTCTAATGGACAGAATGCCTGAATTTTTGGATTTCCAAAGCGTTCTTTGTGGTCTCTCCTTCCTGTCCTTTTTGAAGATAGGATTGACATTCGCTTTCCTCCAGGCCTCAGGCACCTCACCGGATGCCCAGGACTTACCAAAGACGATGGAGAGTGGCCTAGCAATGACTTCCGCCAGCTCCCTCAGCACCCACGGGCGCATCCCATCAGGGCCCATGGATTAATGGATGTTCAAGCGTTCCAACTGATCCCTAACCCAGTCCTCCTCAACCAGGGCAAACTCCTCCTTTATCCTGACTTCCTCTGGGGCCTCAGGGGACTGAGGCTCCTGAGGACAGTCTCCAGCAGTGTAGGCAGAGGAAAAGAAGGCATTCAGCAACTCTGCCTTCTTTCTGTCCTCTGTCTCCAGGGCACCCACCTCATTCACCAGAGGGCCTACACTGCCTCGAGTGTTAGTTTTATCTGCAATGCATTTGAAGAAGCTCTTTCTGTTGTCCTTGACCTCCCTCGCAAGGTTTAATTCCAAGGAGGCCTTAGCTTTTCTAATTGCTCCTTACATTCTCTGACCACAGTCCTATACTCCTCCCAAGTGGCCAGCCCTTCCTTCCACAATTTATATACCCTCCCCTTCCACCTGAGTCTGCCCAGCAGATCCCTGGATAACCATGCAGGTCTCCTGGATCTCTTTCTTGATTTCCTACCTGATGGGATGCACTGATCCTGAGCCTGGAAGAAGTGGTCCTCGAATAATGACCAACTCTCTTGGGCCCCTTTACCTTCCAGTTCCCTGTCCCATGGGGTTTCCCCCAGCAATTGCTTGAAGCGGCCAAAATTGGCCCTTTGAGAGCTGGTTCAGCTCAGTGGGTTGAGCTTGAAACACCAAAAGGTCGCAGGTTCAATTCCCGTTCGGTTCTCACATGTTGCCTGACCTAGTCGAGAGGTGTCATCCCTGCCCACGACAGGGAGTTTGGATTAAAATGATCTCTAAGGTCCCTTCCAGCCTAGGCCATTCTATGATTCTATGATTCTGAAGTCCAGAGTTGCAATCCTGCTTGGGATTCTGTTCCTACCGCACAGGATCCTGAACTCCACCATCTCATGGTTGCTGCAGCCAAGGCTGCCCTCAACCTTCACTGCTTCAACCAGACCCTCATGCATTAACTGCATGTACTTTCCTGTCCCTCTCAGTATTCCTACCTGCTAGTGAAGGGATAGAAGAGAAAACTACCTGTACCCCCAGTCCTTAGACCCTGTTGTGGTTTGACCCTGGCCGGCCGCCAGGTACCCACACAGCCACTCTCTCACTCCCCCTTCTCTGCTAGACAGGGGGAGAAAATATTTCCAAGGGCTCAGGGTTTGAGATAAGGACAGGGAGATCACTCTCATTTACCGTCCCGGGCAAAACAGACTCAGTTTTGGGGAAATTAATTACATTTAATAAAAGAACCAATCAGAGAGGAGTAGTGAGAAATGAGAAAAAAGCAAACAGATCTTAACAAACAGAACACCTTCCCCCCATCCCTCCCTTCTTCCCGGGCTTAACATCAATCCCGGTTTCTCCACCTCCTCCCCGAGCGGCGCAGGGGGACAGGGAATGGGGGCTGCGGTCAGTTCATCCGACGTTGGTTCCACCGCTTCTTCACTCCGGAGGAGGACTCTTCACTCTTCCCCAGGGCCATCGTGGGGTCTCTCTCACGGGAGACAAGCTTCACGCTCTCTTCTCCGGTGTGAGTCGTCCCACGAAGGGCAATTCATCACAAACTGCCCGACGGGAGACACCTCACGAGGGGCAGCCCACCCCTCGTGAGTCTGAGGCGCAGTCCTTCAGGGGAAACTGCTCCAGCCTGAGTCCCCCGCAGCATCCCAAAAGTCCCACCAGCCAACCTGCTCCAGCGTGGGCATTCCTCTCTTCCACGGGCTACCGGTTCCGGCAGCGACTTGCTCTGATGCAGGCTTCCCGCGGGCTACAGCCCCCTTCAGGCATCCACCCACACGGCGTGGGGTCCTCTGCCCCACGGTGGACATCTACACCCCACCCATGGGCTGCAGGGGGACAACCCGCTTCACCATGGTCTTCACCACAGACCCGGGGGACTCTCTCTGCTCCGGCGCCTGGAGCTCATCCTCCCTCCCCCTCCTTCTTCACTGACCTTGGTGTCTGCACAGATTCTCACTCCTCCATCTCTGTGCCAGCTGCTGTGGCGCAGTTCTTTTTCCCCGTTCTTAAATATGTTTTCACAGAGGCGTTCCTCCCGTATCACTTTACTGATAGGCTCAGCCCTGGCCAGCGGCGGGTCCCTCTTTGGAGCCGGCCGGCATTGGCTCTATCAAAGTCGGGGAGCTTCTAGCAGTTTCTTGCAGAAGCCACCCTGCAGCTCCCCCCCGCTGACAAAATCTGGCCAGGCCAACCCAATACATGGCCTAATGACTTAAAGTCGTTTTTAATTCTCTTTGTACTCCTTTGTTTGATCTCATCACTGCCAGCCTGGACAACCAGCAGTGGGTAGTAATCAGTGGGACGCACCAGACTGGGGAGTTTTTTAGTAATGTCCCTAATCTGAGCTCCAGGAAGGCAATAGACTTCCCCGTGGGCTGGGTCCAGGCAGCAAATGGGACCCTCTGTTCCCCTCAGGATGGAATCTCCAATGACAACTACCCTCCTTTTCTTCTTTGTAGGACTGGTCCTGATGGATGGGGCTGACTCGCTCACCATAGTCTGCCCCCTGGCTGCACATCCATCCACCTCTTCACTTCCTTGGCTCTCCTGTTCCAGAGCCCCGTACCTGTTCTGCAGAGGCAACTGGGCAGGTGAGGGAGGCCGAGCAGGGACCCGCCTTCCTCTCCGAGCCCGGTCTCATTTCCATTCCCCCCATCTCTTTGGTCCCCTCCTTTGACCTGATGGCCAGAGGGGAGGGGATCCCCTTGTTGCAAATAAAGTAGAATTAAAATTGTAGAAGTAGTTAGGTTAAGGCTTTGACTGGCCAGGTAGGCCTTATGAGAATAACAAGTCTTGGGAAACAAGAAGGAGTGTGCTGAAGAAGAAGGAACAATGATCAAAGGAATCGGTAGTGCATATAGGACAAACAGAACTAGCAGAAATAACGAACAGTTGCTTAGGAATAAGAAAGGTGTATTGTATAAAAAGGGGTTCTGGTGATGGGAATTAGTTAACCATTATCCTTAGGTTAGACAAGCATGAAAATTTATAAGTTTGGGGGGTGATTACCAATTGTTATATGTATGAAATATGAGACTAGATGTAATTACATTAAGAAAACAAAGATGTAGAATTCTGCATGTAAGCCAAATTGTAAAAGGTATAAAAACTGAACAGAGAATGAGGGTCTTCGGAATCCTGACTTGGGACGCTAGTCCTCAGGTTTCCCGGGCCCTGAATAAAGCACCGCATAAACTGACACTCTGTTGGTTTGTGTCTCTGTTTACGGGCAACAGTTTTCTGGCGACCGCGGCAGGACTCCGGAGGCGGCAGGAGCGGTTCACGGGCTGATCCACTCCAAGCCGGCACCAGGTGATTTCTGGGGAGACATCAACCCGTGCCCGACTCCGCGCTGGACGGACAACCGTAAGGTAAGCCCGAAGGTGCTTTATTCTTTTAAGGTTGGGTGCCTGCCCGTAAGACGAGGACTCATCTCGCAGTGTTGGGCAAAGGTTCTGGTATTGGGAAGCCTAGGCGCTGGCCGTAAGACGCAGCGAAAGCCACGCTGAGCCAGCACTTGCCACTCGCGGCGTCGAGAATAGGCAAGTTGGTTGGTATTAAGGTAAAAGGGTTATAGTATTGTAGTTGTACAAGTGTGTGTGTGTGTGAGTAGTATAATGCCGTTTAAAATGTTTAGAGTTCTATCGTGCAATGAAATCGATATCCCTGAGGATTCTCCTCTTGGTTGTTTATTGAAACGTTGGAAAGATGGTAATTTTGGAAAGGAATTAAGAAAGAGAAATTTAATTGATTATTGTAATTACGTATGGCCTGAATATGAAACAGAAGGAATGCAGTGGCCACGAAACGGTACAGTGAATTCAGAAATTATAACCCCCTTAATGCAGTTCTTACGGGAAAATGAAAAATGGGAAGAGGTGCCGTACCTTGACTTATTTTATTACTTAAAAGGGAAACCTGAATGGCAGAAAGAATGTGGAATGATGGTATTGAGATTAACAGATAAGGAATGTGCTGGTTGTAAGGAGCGGAAAGTCTGGTTCTCGGAACCGGAGGAGGATGTGTCTTTGTTAGTTTCCCCAAGCGCGCCGTCGCCCCCCCGAAATACCACCACCGAATGACCATAAGGTCACTATTCCTGTTTTAACAGAAGAGGAAACAGAGTCTGAAGAATTGTTGGCTGATAAGCCGAGAACGCCGCTTGCAGAGCGGACTCGTAAAGGGAGGTTAGAACGGAAAAAGAGATTGCTACAACCTCATTTGATGGTCCCGTTACGGGAGGTTGTGGGGGGAAGTGGAGAAAGAATTTTAGTAAAGGTCCCATTTTCTCCGAGTGATCTGATGATTTGGAAGCAATCGGCAGGGGCATATAGAGAAAATCCGGAGAAGGTGGCTCGGGTAATAAAAATGGTGATAAAAGCACAAAATCCAGATTGGAATGATTTACAGGTGTTATTAGATACCATAATGGATTCCACTGAAAAGGAGATGGTGTTTAAGGCTATGACAGATCGTGCGCGAGAAATGGTTAGGATGCGGGTTATTAAAGGTGATATTATTAATGATTTGGTGCCCAGAGAAGATCCCGAGTGGGATCCCAACTCTGGGGAGGGGTATCGTAAACTGAAAGCGTACCAAGAATTATTGATAGATGGGATACGCGAAGGGATTCCAAAAACATTGAATTGGTCTAAATTGTATTTGGTAAGACAAGACAAAGGGGAGTCACCATCGGCTTTTTTAGAGAGACTGAAAGAGACGGCTCGGAGATATACGGATTTGGATGTGGAAGCTGAGTCAGGCAAATTACAATTGGCATTGATTTTTATGGGACAATCTCAGGAGGACATTAGGAAAAAGCTGCAGAAGCTAGAAGGGGAAGATACACGGAACTTGGAGAAATTATTAGAAGTGGCCTGGAAAGTATATAATAGTAGGGAAAAGGAATCGGTAAAGAAACAGCAAGCGAGCATGCTGGCGGTCCTGCAACAGGCTTCTCAAGTGAATAATAGAGGAAGGGGCCGGGGGAGAGGAAGAGGTAATGAACGAGGAAGAAACTTCGGGTTTGGGGGTTTTGGAAATCAAGTCCCGGGAGGTCGGGAAAAGTTGGGACCTAATCAATGCGCGCTGTGTAAGGGCCAGGGACACTGGAAAAAGGAGTGCCCACTTAATTTGGGGATGGGAACACCAATGGGTGGTAACATAGGTGGAAATGCATTAGGAAATGGGATGAATTTGGACGGAGGGATGAATTCTGGTAACGGAATGAACCCTTTTGTAGGAGGACCACAAGGTGCCGCTCAAGCTTTTATGATGAGAAATTATCAGAATCAGAGCTGACTAGACTGGGATTTAAAGGTTATTTTGGAAATAGGGGGGGGAACCGATGGAATTTAGGGTAGATACCGGGGCAAGTTTTTCGGCAATGAATAAACAAATGGGACCTCTGAGTGATTCTACAGTGCTTGTTGTTGGGGTAACTGGGGAAGTAGAGGAAAGGACATTCCTGCGGCCACTCGATATAAAATTTGGGGGAAAGGAGTTTGACCATCAGTTTTTATATATACCAAGCAGTCCAGAGTGTCTACTAGGAAGAGATTTACTCTCAGCATTACAAGCAAAAATCATATTCGAAAAAGGAAGAGTAAAATTAGAAATACCGGAGGAAAATTTAGCGAAAATCTTTATGGTTAGGGAGGTGGAGAAGGAGGAAATACCACCAGAGATTGAGCAGGCTGTAGTACCATGGGTGTGGGAAACAGGAGCGCCAGGGAAATCGAAGGCAGCAGTACCTGCGATAGTGGAATTAAAAGAGGGGGCCCGACCGGTAAGGATACGTCAGTATCCTATTAAGCTGGAAACCCGGAAAGGAATAGCCCCTATGATAACTCAGTATATGGTATTAGGAATTTTGCAGGAATGTGAATCCGAGTTCAATACTCCAATTTTCCCAGTTAGAAAACCCAACGGTAAATACAGACTAGTACAGGACTTACGAGCAGTAAATTCCATCACCAAAGATATACACCCAGTAGGAGCCAATCCATATACTTTGTTAACATCTGTGTCTGAGAAATTTCAGTGGTTTACAGTAATTGATTTGAAAGATGCTTTCTTCTGCATCCCTCTGGCACCTGAGAGCAGAAATATTTTTGCATTTGAATGGGAAAATCCGGAAACTGGACGTAAGCGCCAACTCACCTGGACCAGGTTACCTCAAGGATTTAAGAACTCACCTACAATTTTCGGAAATCAGCTGGCCAAGGAGCTCGAAGGATGGAAAACTACCCAGGTAAAGGACTCACCTTTTTCCTATGTTGTGTTGCAGTATGTAGATGATATTTTCCTGGGTGCTACAAATCGAAATCTCTGCCAACAATTGACTATTGAATTATTGAATATGTTGGGACAGGCTGGATACCGGGTATCCAAAGAAAAAGCACAGTTAGTAAAACAAAAGGTCATCTATTTGGGGTGTGAAATTTCGCAAGGGGTTCGCCGATTGGGAGTCAATCGCGTCCAAGCAATATGCGCAATCCCCGTGCCCCGCAATCACCAAGAATTAAGATCCTAAAAAGGGATGGTCGGTTGGTGTCGCTTGTGGATTTCAAATTTTGGATTGATGGCCAGACCGCTTTATGAAACAACAAAAGAGTCTGTATTTAGATGGGGAAAAGTGCAGGAAAAGGCATTCCAGGAACCGAAAAAGGCACTCAAGGAGGCACCTGCTTTGGGTTTGCCGGATTTGAATAAGGACTTTCAACTATATGTAAATGAAAGGCAGAGACTGGCTCTGGGTGTGCTTACCCAAAAGCTGGGATCCTGGAAGAGGCCTGTGGGATATTTCTCCAAACAGTTGGATACGGTAAGCGGAGGATGGCCGGGATGTTTGAGGGCAGTGGCGGCCACAGTACTCTTGATTCAGGAAGCCCGTAAGCTAACGTTGGGAAGACACATAACAGTCTTTGTACCCCACATGGTTATAGCAGTATTGGAAAAAAAAGGGGGGCAGTGGCTCTCATCAAGCAGAATGCTCCAATACCAGGCCCAGTTAAGGGAACAGGATGATGTGGAATTGAAAGTAACTAACCATCTCAACCCAGCGGAGTTTTTAAGGTCCACACAGGAAGAAGGAGAATTAGAACATGATTGCGTGGAAGTAATTGAGCAGGTGTATGCCAGCCGGAAGGACCTGAAGGACGTACCTCTACCAAATCCGGACTGGGAGCTGTTTACGGATGGATCCAGCTTCGTGGAAAATGGTACCAGGTATGCGGGATATGCAGTAGTCACATTACAGCAAATAGTAGAAGCAAAAGCGCTACCCCCAGGCACATCGGCACAAAAGGCCGAGATCTGGGCTCTAATAAGAGCCCTAATCCTGAGCCAAGGAAAGAAAGTCAATATTTGGACAGACTCTAAATATGCTTTTGGAGTAGTGCATGTGCATGGGGCTCTGTGGAAAGAGAGGGGGCTCCTCAATTCGCAAGGATCGACGGTTAAACACAAAACTGAAGTTAGTTTACTATTGGAAGTTATCTACAAACCATTAGCAGTGGCAGTAATGCATGTTAAAGGACATCAAAATGATCCAGGAAAAGAATTTCAAGGGAATCGGCGAGCTGATCAGGTTGCCAGACAAGTGGCAAGAGAGGTATGGACTCAAATGGCACTAATACCAGTTCGAGATCAACCGGCTGCTGCATATATGGATGAGAAACCACACTACTCACCGGAAGATGAAAAACTGGCTCAAATGTTACAGGCAAGGAAGAACATCAAAGGCTGGTATGTAACTCCGGTGGGACAAGTAATATTGCCGGTAAGAATTATGAAAGCAATACTAGAATCAGAACACAACAAATGTCATTGGGGTGCAGAAGCAATGGTGAAATTCCTGAAAAATGACATATTCTCAAACCAGATGTTAACATTAGCGAAGAGAATAAATGCTATGTGTCCGGTATGTATTAAAAACAATCCAGTAATTAGAAAACAGATTCAGATGGGCAAGCTGCAAGTAGGGCCTCAACCGGGAGATTACTGGCAGATTGATTTTTCTGAGCTACCAAAAACCCAAATGTATAAATATCTTCTGGTGTACGTTTTCAGGATGGCCTGAGGCCTTCCCTTGTAGAACTAATCAAGCTAAAGAGGTGGTGAAAACACTTCTGAAAGAGATCATCCCCAGATTCGGGGTTCCGTTAGGGATATCATCAGATAGGGGCCCACATTTTACAGCAGGAATTGTCCAACAAGTTTCAGTAGTATTAGGGATAACCTGGAATTTGCATACTCCTTGGAGACCACAATCAAGCGGGCAAGTGGAAAGGATGAATCAGACTCTAAAGGGTCAAATTAAGAAAATCTGCCAAGAGGCAAAAATTCAGTGGCCGCAGGCATCGCCGTTAGCTCTACTAAGAATTAGAATTAAACCAAGGGAAAGGTTAGGAGTAAGCCCGTATGAGATCCTATATGGCAAACCCTACCATGCAGCTACTTATAAGGGAGACCCCCATCTGGTAGGAGACCAGATGATACTAAATTATGTGTTATCTCTAAATAAGACTCTTACAGCTATTAGAGGAGCACTACAGTGGAATCGACCTCTATCACTGGATAATCCAGTCCACGACATACTTCCGGGAGACCAAGTTTATGTAAGGAACTGGTCAGTGGAACCCCTGAAAGAAACATGGGACGGTCCTCACCAGGTGATCATGACCACCTATACGGCTGTCAAGGTCGGCGGGGTAGACAACTGGATTCATTACACCAGAGTCAAGAAAGTTCCTACGCAATGGTCGGTAGAACCTTTATCTCCTACACGGATGGTATTCAGAAGCAAAAATTAGGAGTAATGGTTCTCTTTCATCTCTTGGCATTGGTGGAAACTTATGTAAAAGTTGATGTATCTGAACCGTATCTGTTAGTACCTGAAACTACTGATGTTAACTTGACTTGTTTGTTTACTGATGACCAGGGAGCTGGATTTGAGGAAATTAATGCGAGATGGAGGTGGATCACGGGAGATGAATTAATCACAAAAGGAATCGAAACCATCTGGGATGTGACACGTCAGGAAGGGAAAACTACCCTGCAGATACCCAAAGTGTCAAAAGACAATGAAGGAAAATACACCTGTGTGATCTGGATACGGTATAGTGTTGATTATGGGGATATGAATCTATACGTTACTAACACTTCACAGAAAGAGGAGACTAGGGATGCAATTCAGATAATCCCAGCAAACAAGAGGGTGGAAATGTGGGATGGCCCCCCGTTGAAAATAAATTGTACCTTTAAATTTGGAACACAATGCAGTCAAAAGGTCCAAGTGAAGTGGTGGAAGTTCAATGCCAGTCAGCAAATGTGGGATCCACAAACAGCAGGGGTAAGCTGGAGGTCAAATAAGTTGGGAGGTAAAGGATGGTTAAACGTAACAAATCCCAGGGTTGGGAGGACAGAAGGGAAATATTTGTGCATTGTTATTTGTGGAGCTAGCGGAAACTATGGGATCAGAAACGTAGAGTCGGTACCCCATCAGCATCAGGGAATAAGGCCAGAACATGGAGTATATCCGGCAGTGGAAGGAAAAGACATGATTCTAAATTGTCTTGTACGAAATTTAAGTTATTCGGATTACGGGTGGTGGTACAAGGGAAAGAATTTAGAAACAGGAGGAAAATACCGAATTGAAAATAGGTTCCAATCGATAGTCTTGATCATTAAAAAGGTGAGCAGGGAAATTGATATTGGACGATATTGGTGCTGGATAGCCCGGGATGATTAGTGGGTTAATGGAATGGCGACGGTGTATATAAAGAAGAAAAGAGTGGTTCGACAGGTTATCGAAGATGGTAAACTAGCTAAAGCTGGGAGTCAAGAAAATTTAATAGTAGGACTAATTAGAGATTTTGGACAAATTCAGAATGCAACAACCATTACAGCATGTTTACCTATGCCACATGCAGCGGGTGATCCAATACCTTGGGGAATAATACCTGTCCCTAAAATGCCTGAGGCGTTGAGGAACGTCACGTGGAATTGTAAGTTTATTACTACCCCAGTAAATGAATGGAGAGAATTTTGTCAACTAGATAAGGAGTTGTGTCAAATGCCAGGATGTAGTAGTCGAATAGAGGTTGCTGATTATAATGGGAAGTGTTTGGTATCGACTAGTGCTCTCAACCCGTGTTATAAAATAAAAATTAGACAAAAATGGAAGAAACAAGAACAAGTTTGTCAAAATGTAACAGGTTCTAGAACAATGGAGGAGTGGCAGACAATTTGAGGACCTAGTTTATTAGAAACCTACAGTTATATTGGACCAGTACAATGGTGTATACATTGGAAGGGAAAGAAGAATCAAACTTATTCACAGATGTATAAGGAAAGTAGTGAATGGAGAAAAGAGACACAGCTAACAGGGGATTGGAATTGTACACAAATTTACACTTGTGACACTCCTGATGAACATATTGGTTTAATGCCAGTTCGAATGCTACTGCAATTGGGTTGTGAGTGTAGAGGTTATAATCATTCCATCAGAGAAAGTTTAAAGCAAGTTGATTGCAAAACAGCCACAGTAAGGAGTCCAGGAAATCTGGTATGGGTAATGGGACATGGACATTGGACCACACATATGGCTGTCGATGGGCCAGCTACTCAGATTACCTTGGGAGTCCCAACACTTTGTCCATTCTGGAAATATTCAAAACTCACCACAAAGGAAATGCAGGGAAGGCAAAAACGGGATATTGGTGATGATATCGACGACATAGGATTAGGAAATGACGAGTGGCACGAACCATCTTCAGGGGTTAAGTTTGGGTGGGTGTTAGAATCTATATTTGCACAGGTATCAACATATCGGAATCGGGAAATGTTGTTTAAATTATTGGGACAAACTGAAAGGCTTGCAGCAGTAACTAAGAAGGGATTTAGGGATTTGAATCTACAACTACAAGCAACCACTAGAATGACAATACAAAATCGAATGGCCTTGGACCTGATGTTATTAAAGGAACATGGAGTTTGTGGGTACCTGCATGGTAGAATTGATCATTGTTGTGTGCATATCCCAAACGTTACTCAAGAAGTTGAAAAGGACATTAACCAATTGGAACAAATCGAAGGGAAAGTCCATGAAATTCAGAAGGAAGCAGAACACAATTGGATAGGAGAAATATTCAGCTCCCTGGGAATTCGAGTTTCTGGTTGGATATCATCTATTGTGCAATATGGAATCATGATTGTTGTGATTATCATTGTTGCCTTGATTACGTATAAGTGTCTTTTAGGAATGATCATGAGAGAAGGACAACATACTCGGAGAGTCATGAAGGCGATGACGCGCAGAGAAGTGATATTCCCGCAGAACCACCTGCAACCCCATCCAGACAACCCACCCGCTTATCAAGAGACGACAAACTAAATGGTTGAGCATCCTTGCGAAGATAATCGAAGAATGCTCAAAAGGGGGGACTTGTTGCAAATAAAGTAGAATTAAAATTGTAGAAGTAGTTAGGTTAAGGCTTTGACTGGCCAGGTAGGCCTTATGAGAATAACAAGTCTTGGGAAACAAGAAGGAGTGTGCTGAAGAAGAAGGAACAATGATCAAAGGAATCGGTAGTGCATATAGGACAAACAGAACTAGCAGAAATAACGAACAGTTGCTTAGGAATAAGAAAGGTGTATTGTATAAAAAGGGGTTCTGGTGATGGGAATTAGTTAACCATTATCCTTAGGTTAGACAAGCATGAAAATTTATAAGTTTGGGGGGTGATTACCAATTGTTATATGTATGAAATATGAGACTAGATGTAATTACATTAAGAAAACAAAGATGTAGAATTCTGCATGTAAGCCAAATTGTAAAAGGTATAAAAACTGAACAGAGAATGAGGGTCTTCGGAATCCTGACTTGGGACGCTAGTCCTCAGGTTTCCCGGGCCCTGAATAAAGCACCGCATAAACTGACACTCTGTTGGTTTGTGTGTCTGTTTACGGGCAACACCCTGCTGCATGTGGAGAGTGCTGTGTGTGCATCAGGGAGTGGCTCCACCAGTCTATCTCTCTTTCACACTCCCTGATGCTCCTCAGCCTCTCCACTTCTCCCTTTAGCTCTGCCACGAGGCAGAGAAGGTCGTCCCACTGCCCGCCCCTCCCACAGGCACTGTCAGCTGCAGCTTCTGGGAGGCACAGGCTCAGGCGCTCCCTGCAGCCGGCAGCCTGCACAGCTGCATCCTTGTGCTGGAGCGCTGTTTGGGTCCCCACACTCCCTCTCGTGGTGGCTTTCTGTCTGGTGGCAACCATGAGGAAAAAAAGAAAAAAAAAAAAGAAGGAAAAGAAAATGACCAATAACAGAACAAGCCAAGTAACCACTGCCTTTCCCCTCTTCTGCCCAGGGTCTGCGATCCCTGCGCTCCCGGAGCCACTAATAGGAGCCCCCTCCTTCATCCGGGGCTCTCCTGAGAGCTGCCGGTCCCGGGTCTCCCTGTTGCTGAAAACCCCTCTGTACACCGAGATCAGGCGCCTTGGTGCGCGGATCAGAGCGGCTCCGAGGCGGCTGCTCTCAGCGTAGCGCTGAGTCCTCCCCTCCCCCACGCTCGCGCCGCTCTCCGAGAGGGGCCGGATGGCTCTGCCCGCTTCTGAGTTTCGCGCGCTGCCGGCTTCCTCCCCGCCTACGTCACTCGCTCCCGCCTCGCGAGATTCCCGCTCAGTTCCGGGTCCCGCTCTCTCTCCTCGGCTTCACCGTCCCCGGCAAAGCCGCCCCTCGCCTCAAGCCGCCCAGAAACCAGAGAAACAACTGCTCTTACTGCAGCAGCTGCCGCTGCCGCTGCCGCTGTCTGCGCAGTCCGAAGGAGGCAGCCGCTCTGGCCGCTTTTGAGTTTCGCGGGCTGCCGGCTTCCTCCCCGGCTACGTCCCTGCTAACCTATCTCACCATATTTAAGGAAAACATTTTTGTTCCAATAGGTAACACGTTTTCTTTCCAAAAATCCAGAAAAGTTTTTGTTACCATTGTGACTAATCCATATGAAACAAAAATACAGTAGAAATAATAATGATGGGATAATGTTAAACTTCCAGAAAGACATTTTGGTACACAACATCTGAAAAATCACTACATATTAAAGTGTCTGTAAGTATACCTCAACATAGCCAAAAAATGTATTTAACAAAATGAATCTCAATAGCAAGAACTTATTTCTTTTGCCCTCATATGCTTTCAATAGCAGCAATTGATTGGAGGGACACCTCTCACTCTTAAACAGACAGCAGTGAAACATGGTTCATTAATTCTAAGGAGAAAAACAATCCAAGATGTAGGACAATTCACTATCAATTTACAAAATCTGTTTCCTAAACAATGGTAAAAGACTGGCTAATAGTTACTTGAAGCTAATGTAAACTCAACAGAAAGCAAGAACTCCCTACACATAATTTTAGACAAATTTGCATCATCCCAACCCACTAGCAACTGATCTCACTATTTATACTGTTCAGAGAAAATTCCCAAACTATCAAGAGGAAGAATCATTCCTTCTGTCTTTTGAATCAGCACCCAGTGCCATCCCCTCTCATACATCGCTTGTGTGCAGGCTCCTTTTGGACAGATGCAGCCAAATTTGGAGAACCCTGATGTTTTAACAATAAGGGGAGTTCCTCTTTCTTGGGAATCTATGCTGCCAGCCCAATAGGCAGCTTGTGTAGTTAAGGAATAATTATGACCTCCTGGTGTGGTGGTCAAAAATACTCCTGCTTCTCAAAAGCATCCTGCTTATTCATCATTTAACATAGTTTGGTCTCCCCCCTGTCATGGGTTGACCCTGGCCAGCCGCCAGGTACCCACACAGCCGCTCTCTCACTCCCCCTTCACGGCTAGACAGGGGGAGAAAATATTTCCAAGGGCTCAGGGTTTGAGATAAGGACAGGGAGATCACCCTCATTTACCGTCCCAGGCAAAACAGACTCAGTTTTGGGGAAATTAGGTACATTTATTAAGAGAACTAATCAGAGAGGAGTAGTGAGAAGTGAGAAAGAGCAAACAGATCTTAAACAGAACACCTTCCCCCCATCCCTCCCTTCTTCCCGGGCTTAACACCAATCCCGGTTTCTCCACCTCCTCCCCCCCGAGCAGAGCAGGGGGACAGGGAATGGGGGCTGCGGTCAGTTCATCTGACGTTGGTTCCACCGCTGCTTCTTCATTCCGGGGGAGGACTCTTCACTCTTCCCCAGGGCCATTGTGGGGTCCCTCTCACGGGAGACAGGCTTCACGCTCTCTTCTCCGGTGTGAGTCGTCCCACGAAGGGCAATTCATCACAAACTGCCCAACGGGAGACACCTCACGAGGGGCAGCCCACCCCTCGTGAGTCTGAGGCGCAGTCCTTCAGGGGAAACTGCTCCAGCATGAGCCGCCCGCAGCGTCCCAAAAGTCCCACCAGCCAACCTGCTCCAGCGTGGGCATTCCTCTCTTCCACGGGCTACAGGTTCCTGCAGCGACTTGCTCTGATGCGGGCTTCCCGCGGGCTACAGCCCCCTTTCAGGCATCCACCCACACGGTGGGGAGTCCTCTACAGTGGACATCTACGCGGTGATCCTCACAGTGGACATCTGCACCTCGCCCATGGGCTGCAGGGGGACAACCCGCTTCACCATGGTCTTCACCACGGACCCGGGGGACTCTCTCTGCTCCGGCGCCTGGAGCTCATCCTCCCCCCCTCCTTCTTCACTGACCTTGGTGTCTGCACAGATTCTCACTCCTCCATCTCTGTGCCAGCTGTTATGGCGCAGTTCTTTTCCCCGTTCTTAAGTATGTTTTTCACAGAGGCGTTCCTCTGCTATCACCTTACTGATAGGCTCAGCCTTGGCCAGCGGCGGGTCCCTCTTTGGAGCCGTCTGGCATTGACTCTATCAAACTTGGGGAGCTTCTAGCAGCTTCTTACAGAAGCCACCCTGCAGCTCCCCCCCCGCCGCCGAAATCCGGCCAGGCCAAACCAAAACACCCCTCAAGAGAAACTTGTCACACATAATCTCTGATTCTCCAATGAGCTTGGCTAGGGAATTGTGGGCGATTGTGGGTGAATGTCTGTAGCCTTGTGGGAGTCGATTGAAAGTGTACTGTGTCCCCTCCCACGTGAAAGCAAACTGAGGTTTGTCCTCATCCCTTAGAGGGACCATGAAGACATGTTGTCTTTCACATCGAGGGTGGCCATCCAGGAGTGGGCAGCAGCTTGTATTGCAATCACTATGGAAGCTATGCTTGAAACAACAGCAGTTAATGGCAAAGTGTTGGTGTTTAATTTCCTGTAATCAACGGTCAAGCGCCACCGACTGCCCAGACTGGCGAATTGCAGGGAGAGTGGGTGCGGCTTACAATTTGCCTCCTCTCAAGGCCACCAAGCAATTCAGTGATACCCTTTTTGGCCGCACTGGGCAGCGGGTATTGGCAAACACAAGCGAGTTTGGAGCATGGTAGTGGGGGGGGAACAGTTTGCAAAACCTTGATCTGTGCTGGAGCAGTTTGCAAAGCTCTGACCTGCCTGGCTTCTAGCTCCCTGCTTCCAAAACTCCACACCCTGCCACCAGGCAAACACCAGCGCCTGCCTGCTAGCACATCAAAACCTAAAATATTCCCCTTAAAAGGACTAAGGGCCACTTCCACAGCAGTCATTCTTTTTTCTCCAGGCAGCCAAAACTGAGTCCGGGCTAGTGGGCATTTTTCTGTCGCACCCGTCACCCCCGCTATGTTTACAGCTTTTCGTGATGGTTTGATTCCCAACTCCTTTGCCTGTTGCTCATTTAAAACACTAATCTGGGCCTCTGTATCAATTAAAAATTCCAAACTAACTCGCCGCGGGCCCACGGGGATGTGTATGTAAGCCTCTTTATCACAGACCATTGATAAGAATTCACTACGCGGATGGGGCGGCCCGACCCACACCCCGCGGCGTTGAGTTTAAATGCAGCCGCTCCCCCCGCGGAGGCACGAAGGGGTTCACTGCCCTCTCACCGGGAGGAGGGGGAGCTGTTGCCCATGGGGCTTCCTGACTCCTCGCATTCCCTTCCAGCAATCCCACCAGCCTCCCAACGTGCTCAACAGCCTGCCCGCGCAGCAGGGCTCGGGGCACCCCCATGGCTGAGCCTTTCGCCAGGCACGGGACCTGGTGGCGTCCTGGGGCCGGTCGGGCCCACCCCGGGCCGGGCCGGGCGCTCCGGAGCTCAACCGCTCGGCGGGGCTGGCTCGGGCTCGGCGGAGCCACCTGTTCCCGTCGGGCCCCCCGGCCTCCAGGGTCAGCCCAGCCCATGTCACCTCTGAACGAGATCGTGTAACAGCTCCACCCAGCTGAGCACACCGCCCGGCCGCGGGAATTCTGCCGTTCCTGTCTATTGTGCTCTGAACCCTTTCTCTGAGGGCATTCACGTGGGTTTTTAAGGCGTCCGGTAACCCTCTGCTCAGGGGCTTAAGGTGACGGGGTTCCACCGGTGCGGCCATCGGGATGCCTTGTTGGCCCCGTTCATACATCTCTCGAACACACGCTGACTTTTGAATTGCCTCACTGTATTGGGTTGGCCTGGCCAGATTTTGGCGGCAGGGGGGAGGACCTGCAGGGTGGCTTCTGCAAGAAGCTGCCAGAAGCTCCCCGACTTTGATAGGGCCAATGCCAGCCGGCTCCAAAGAGGGACCCGCCGCTGGCCAAGGCTGAGCCTATCAGTAAAGTGATACGGGAGGAACGCCTCTGTGAAAACATATTTAAGAACGGGAAAAAGAACTGCGCCACAGCAGCTGGCACAGAGATGGAGGAGTGAGAATCTGTGCAGACACCAAGGTCAGTGAAGAAGGAGGAGGGGGGAGGATGAGCTCCAGGCGCTGGAGCAGAGAGAGTCCCCCGGGTCTGTGGTGAAGACCATGGTGAAGCGGGTTGTCCCCCTGCAGCCCATGGGCGAGGTGCAGATGTCCACCGTGAGGATCACCGCATAGATGTCCACCGAGGACTCCACGCCGTGTGGGTGGATGCCTGAAAGGGGACTGTAGCCCGTGGGAAGCCCGCATCA